>JAULKM010014831.1:0-14555 GCA_032355605.1 Rubia tinctorum
TCCAAAATATTCTATAGAGATAGAATTCTATGTGCCTAGGATACTGAAGAAGGTACAATCAGAGTTATAAATATTGAGGACATTGTGACTGTGCTATTCATGAATTAAAATAGAAGAAAGTTTGTGCGCAGATTTCAGCTTATGAATAGCTGATAGATCATTTTATGTTCCAACATGATCAATACTCTATTGATCTAAGTTCAGAATCGGAAGCCTTAATTCCTCGAGAAGAGGAGATCCAGCATCAACGAATATCGAGGTCAGAGGGAGTCTGAACAAGGCGGATCAGTAGCAAGGGGAGCTTGCAAAATTCACATGTTGTAATTAGAAAAGATAAGTATAAGTTGTGTCTATTGTACTATCTTGTTCTGATTAGTGGCTTTATTCTGAACTGGGGCAGGCCCCGCAGATGTAGGTGATTTTACACCGAACTGCGTAACCAAGTCTATGTGTTCTTGTTTTACAATTTTGTTTCACACTTATTTAATTAGATCATGTTGGAATATGGTAATGGTTGAATAAATATTTAGGTAAAACTAAAATTTCAATAGTATTGTCCTATATAAGCAGTACTTGTAGGAGAAAAATTGAAAGACTAATAAGAACAAAACACGTGTCTTAGTCGGTTGCCCATAAAACAAAAGGAATAAATAATCTATGCGGGCTCGTTCTATTCATTTGAACTGTTGGCGCTTAAAGTTTCAAATCAGAGTTTCGAGCCACCTTCAGGTTTGCTTCATCCTCAACCTAAAGCTGTTGTTCATCATGAGAAAAGTATAATCCCATCACCCTCTCCTCAAGCTATACTTTGGGAGCACAAAATTTGAGTTTGGATGGATTGGCATGAAAAATGGCAACTGGCAGAGACTTTCTGAGCACATCAACCAATTGCATTCGAGATAAAACAAAAGAGGGAAGCGTAAATCCCTCAAGATAGTAATCTCTGACCAAATGGAAATCAATATCTAGATGTTTGGTTCTTTCATGAAATACATGATTTTCAGTAAGATGCAAAGCAGCCTGATTATCATAGAAAAGAGGAATTGGGAACTGAACCTGCAAATGAAAATCTCTTGCAATGTAACAAATTCAATTAAGCTCGCAAGATGTCATTGAAAGGATTTTGTACTTAGCCTCAGCAGAAGACTTGGACATTGTGGATTGCTTTTTAGACTTCCATGAGATCAAAGTTGTTCCCAAAAACATAGCATACCATGTAACTGATATCCTAGAAACTTTACATGTTGCCCAATCAGCATCACAGTAGGTATGAAGCCTAAGATCATTGGCTAAAGAATAGAATAAGGCATGATTTAGATGATGATAAAGGTATTTGACAATATGTAAAGCTCCACTGAGATGATGATATATTGGAGATTGCACAAACTGACTTAACTGATGAACAGTAAATGTGACACCTGGCCTTATATAATTAAGGTACAAAAGTCCTCCAATCAATCTTCTATAAGCACTTGATCAGTGAAGAGTATAATTTTGTCATGAAGAATCCAAGTGCTAGGAAGAGGAGTAGAGCAACATGCTTAATGTGAATAAGGCCACAAACAGAGACCATATCCTTGATGTACTTCCTTGGATGAAGATGAATCCCAATGGTTGTTCTTTGCAGTTCCAATCCTAGGAAATAAATGGGCAGCACCCAAATATTTGATAGCAAATTCTGATGCGATGATGCTTTAACTGAAGCAATGGCATCAATAGAGTCCCCCATGATCAAAACATCATCAACATATACAACCAGTGTCGAAAAATAGGCAGAGGTAATTTTCAAGAAGAGGCAATGGTCATGTTGTGATTGATTGAAATTCAAGCTAAGAAGATGTTGTGTGAACTCTTTGTTCTACTACATGGAAGCTTGTTTCAGCCCATAAAGGCTTTTATTAAGGATCTGTGGCATTTTATCCATCAGGAAGTTTCATATATACTTCCTCATCAACATGCCCATGCAGAAAGGCATTGTTAATGCTAAGCTGATGAATATGTCAATTTGAACCTGAGGCTAGAGCAAGAAAAATCATGATAGTTAATACCTTTTCCACAGGTGAAAAGACTTCAAATAAATCTATAGCCTCTATATGATTGAATCATTTTGCAACTAACCTAGATTTGAGTTTAGCCAAATTTCCATCTGCATTATATTTCAGTCTGTAAACCCATTTTGAATAAATTGCCCTCTTTTCAGGTGGCCATTTCACTAGGTCCCAAGTATGGTTTTGCTCAAGTGCAGTTAGCTCCTCATTCATTGCTTTAACATATTCATACCCTGCTGATAAGTGGATGGCTCTTGAATATGTGAAGTATCAGCAATATGTGTAGAAATAATTGGTTAAGGCTGAAAAGATGAAGAAACAACGTCCTTTGCCCATACTGATTGTCTAATGACTCTAGTGATGTGTCTGGAACCAGTGTCTTATGGTGGAGAAGGTGTAGGAAAAGAACAATGGAGGTTCATAGGATTTTAGGGAATCAGATGGGAGTGTATTTGAGAAAGGAAGTGGGAAAGAGAACTGATTGACAGATGAATAAGGAAAAGTAGTTTCATGAAAAACCACATCCCTGGATATAATCAATCTATGATTATGCAGGTCAAACATTTATAGGCCTTTTGGCCTGAAGGATAGCCAATAAACACACAGGGATATGCTCTATCTGAGAGCCTATTCTTGTGTAGAGAGGTGTTTGTTGCATATACCAGACAACCAAAAACTCTAAGATTTTGCAGATATGGTTTTTCATTAAATAATAACTCACGTGGTGATTTCCAAGAAAGAGTAGGAGTTGTAATATGTTTATTAGATATGTGGCAGTTAGAATTGCATCTCCCCAAAATATTTTGGGCAAATTTTATTGGAAAAGAATGGCTCTAGCTACTTGTAGGAGATGCTGATGCTTTCTCTCCACAACATGATTTTTCCGTAGAGTATAAGGACAAGATTTCTGATGTATAATACCAAATTATGATAATAGTTTTTCACACTCAGAATTGCCAAACTCACTCCCATTGTCTGATCTGACTGATTTTACTGAGGCATTGAACTGATTGTGTACCATGGCAAGAAACATTTTAAAAATTGAAGGCACTTGATCTTTGGATTTAATCAAATAAGTCCATGTGGATCTTGTCAAGTCATCAACTACAGTAAAAAAGTATTTACATCCATTGATAGAATCGGCCTAAAAAGGTCACCACAAATCTAAATGAGTTAACACTAAAGGTAGTCTATTCTGCTTTAGCCATAGGACAGACTAAACAAATGTTTTTATCATTGGACAAAGAAGTAGTTTCATCAATATGTTTCATTACATTATAGGAAGGATACCCTAGCCTACAATTCCAAGATTTAAAAGGTAAATAAATTTGACTAACAACTGCACCTATTATAGTGTTTTAGAAAATTGTATGTTGAAAAATTAATTGAAGTCTCTGCTTGATTATCTCTAATTGAAAAGATTGATTGTCTAGAATGTATAAGCCATTTACTTCTTTAGTTGCTGCAAGAACTCTGTCAGTTCTGAGCTCCTACAGCACACAAAGACCAGAAGAGAATTTGAAATTGATTGGCATGGATTTGGTAAGCTTACTCACAGACAAAAGATTGTATTTGAAGTTAGGTACATGTAGGAAATCAACCAGAGTGACTGAGGGATTTAAAATGACTGATCCTATAGTTATGACTAGTTTGGTTGTATGATCTGACAGGTAAACAGATGAGGGAATATATTCAGTATATGTGGAATGAAAAACTGACATATTTGCACACATATGACTTTATGCTCCACTTTGAACAATCCATTTATCATCAGTTACAGGAAAACAATTAAGGGAAAAGTTTGTAGTCAGGCTACCTATAAAGTTTTGATAATGAGCATAATTCATTGCTCAATACTGATCTTGTATTTGTTCTTTGCCTTTCAGCTTCTTTTCCAGCCGTGCTTCCACCAATTTTTCCACCAAGGCATGTAGCTTTGGATTTGGATCACTAAGTGGAGTGTCCTCTTTTTCAGCAACTGCATGTGCAGTGTATCTCTGATAACCTTGACCAGACTGATTAGGTTTCTGATAGGTCTGTGGTTAAAACTGAGGTTTGATAAAGGACTGAGGCTTGACTGCAACATCTCTACTTCCTTCCCACTATTCAGGGTACCTCTTGATCTTAAAACAATTCTCTTTCACATGACCTAGCTTTCCACAATGATCACATTTCAAATATGATTTTCTCACATCTCTTCTCTTCATGCCATCTGAATCTTAAAACTTATCAGAACTAGCCTCCTTAACCTGATAGGGAATTTTTCTAACTCTATATATGCTCATAACCATTGTAGAGTTGTTTTGAACTTCCTAATAGCCACAATGAAAACCCTTTTGCTTCTGTATCCTGGTAATCATAGAGTATGCTTTCCCAACACTAGTGAAAGGATCTATGAACAAAACTGATGACTGATTGAGCTATACTCTTCACTCAACCCTCTAAGAAATTGGTGTAACTTATCATCTTCTTCTTACGTGCCAATGTGGAAACACTCAACAGCCCATATTGGGTCAAATTAAAGGGGATCCACACATCGACGCAATAAACCCAACTTGAGCCCAGGTCCTAAATAATTGGATCTGATACTAATAAAATTAGTTTAAATCTAGATCTAAGAGAAGAAAAGTAAGAAGTAAAAGGTTTTGATTTAATCAGCAAAAATACAAAAATACAGCTACAAAGGGAATATAATAATGTCCTATATAGGCAGGGCTTGTAGGGAGAAAATTGAAAGACTAATAAGAACAAAACACATGTCTTAGTCGGTTGTCAATAAAACAAAAGGAAGAATTAAGCTATGCAGCGTCGTTCCATTCATTTGAATTGTTGGCGCTCAAAGTTTCAAATCAAAGTTTGGCGCCACCATCAGGTTTGCTTCATCCTCAACCTGAAGCTGTTGTTCATCACCAGAAAAACATAATCCCATCATTAATCACTTATAGTTAAAGGTTAAAGGAAATTTTGGAAATTAAAACATAAAGACCAGGTGAATTATGTTTTAATTTTCAAAACTTCCTTTAAATCCAAATAAAGACCAGGTGAAGTTAGACGTTTCTCAGATTATCATCACATCAATCAAACCTAAAGGTAAGCGCGAATGAAAAATTTCCAAATATTTTTGAAAAGCCGAATGCTTACCTAAAAGTGATTTTAGAACACTCTTCAAGAACTAAGCTTCGAGTAGTAAGATTAATGTACCTGAGATTTCATAAGGAAAAATGAAACACGCAAAAGCAAATTTCAAAGATCTTCAGCCAAAACATTAATGCGGATACACAAATTTGGATAAAGAATGAAACTTTACCTTCCCTACAAGAATTCCTTAAAACAAAAGAAAGAAACATTGACTGTAAGGAGTAGACATGATAATCCATGACTAAAACTAATGAAATCGTTGTAGACGAGGAGAATATAAGCAAGAGAATTGAAAATTAATGCACGGCAGAAGAAAACTACCCACAGAAGTTATTGGATCATGCTTTCAAAACTGGAATCCAACCACTGGAAAAAACCATCAACATTTCAAGTGCTAAACATCAACTGCATAATGAATTTATAATCAATGAATTTGAAGAGGAAAATAAAATTATCTTTGCTCAGAGTTGCTCCCTCACTTGTTCCGCGTAAGTTTTTATACATTTTCCACCAACACAGCATCTCTCTACCGTTTTTATTGAATTCAGGATTTATAAACTCAATAAGTCACGTATAAATCTGGCCTAAAGAAAAGCATTTGAATGAATTTACCTGGACAGGGCACTCTGTTAAGTTTCTGAAGTATTCATCAAAGTAAAATTGGTTTTAAATGATTAGATTTCTCACAATATGCATTTCAATATCTTCAAAAGTGATATTCTTTACAGACCCAGGTCCTCCCTGCATGATAATACTCTTATGATGTTAAAGTTGGGCTGCAGCCCAACTCATTAAGTAACACCTTTGGGTTGACTTAGTCCAATAGGGTTTAATCATGAATGAGTCAATATTGTCATTTAATAAATGTTATTTGGGTCATAGTGTAATTTTCTCGAATTTTTGTCATTCACTGTCTGTGAATAAATTGGGCCAGTTCCATTTACCCTCTCATGACATCGTAATCATGATAATGTACTGTCTGTGAATAAATTGTACCCGTTCCATTTACCCGCTTGGAACATCGTAATCATGACAATGTGAATAAGATAATTGTACCTCCAATTTTGCATTTCGACCTCTCCCACTTCCTTGGAGGGGCCTAAGTGCAAAAAATAAAAAGATCACTGGTTGTCCCAAACTTGATTCTGATCATCTCGAAAAGTAGGGATGACAGTGGGGGCGGGTTTCGGTGGAGGTCCACATCGTATCCACCCCAATGGAGGTGGGCATAGAGGTAGTTTAAGTGGGGGCGGGGGCGAGATGGGTATGGGTGTGAAGATCATGCCCGTCATGGGTAGTGGGTTGGGGATGAATAATAGTTCGCACCTGCCTCATCCCCGCCCGCCCCACTAAACCCGTTATGTACCCACTAATTTTATATAAAATTAATTATTATTTATCTATAGTGCACATATCTTACCTATAATATTTCATGTAAAAACATAAATTTTAATATAAAAGTAATATAAAAAAGTGGATTTTAACTATTTTTGGAGATATAAGTGGGATTAATACAATGGATATGAAAGTGGGTAGGGAGACCGAGGTGGGTAATGGGGCGGGTATGGATTTTGAATAATACCCAATGGGGCAGAGGTGGATTTTAAAGTTGTACCCATCATGCATGATGGGTTGAGTATGAGTATAAAATTTTTAGATGGGCATGGACATGGAGGTAACATAATCCACACCTGCCCCACCCCATTGTCATCCCTACCAAAAAGAAATTTCATCATCCCTATTCGAACTCTAAATAACCAAGAGTAATAAAGAAACTGGTCATATTCCACAAAGAATTCCACAAGTTCTTACGACAGAGCATCGTATATTTTTAAGTAATCATTTACAATTTACTCTAGACCAAGTACTATCGCTTTCTAAAAATTAATGGACGGAATTTTTTTATTATTTTATTTCATAAAAAACTAAGAATTTAAAATTTTAGGTGATTCTATATGTGGTGTTTATTATCATTCTCATAACGCGGACTGTAAGGGTATTAATGGAAGACTGTGAAAATAGTCGGACGATTACCTCAGTTCACGTCCATCTTAGACAGTTCGGATAATTTCCATATGAAACATTTGTCGTTTTCTTCCAGTGCAGAGCTCTTAAGCGTGGAGAACTTGCAAGGAAGATTGGGTCATAGTGTAATTTCCCCAAATTTTCGTCATGTACTGTCTGTGAATAAATAGATCCGTTTCATTTACCCACTCATGCCCAAATCGGAACATCGTAGTCATGACAATGTGAATAAGACAATGGTATCTCCAATTTTGCATTTCGACCTTTCCCACTTCCTTGGAGGGACCAAAGTGCAAAAAATAAAAAGATCATCAGCTATCTCAAACTTGATTCCTATCGTCCCAAAAAGAAACTTCGTCATCCATAGTCGAACTCATAATAACCGAGAGTAATAAAGAAACTTATCATATTCCACACAGAATTCCACAAGTTCTTACGACTGAACATCGTACACTCTTAAGTAATCATTTACAATTTACTCTAGTCCACGTACTTACGCTTTCTAAAAATTGATGGACGGAATTTTATTACTTTTTATTTCATAAAAACCAAGAATATCAAAAGTAGTGAATCGGCCCACAATAAGAATTGTTTGTGCTTAGGATTGTTTATGTTGGGCTAATCGGCCCACAATCCAAATCGCGGTGTCGCTAAAGAGTTCAAAAAAATAAAAGGCTAACTATGAAATGTAAATGTGACATCGGGTTATCGTGGTTTTTGTCCACCACTGACCAGGCCTGAAGATATTTTTGGTTTGAGCCACTTGTCTATTTCGGCCCACTCATGAGTACATACGAAGTCACGTATGCGTCGGTCTTACGTTGGATTCATCGATTGGGTTTACCACATCGGCTATTGTAGATTCGGTTCCCCCCTGGTCTAGGCCAAAATATTTAATATTTGGGCCTAAGCATATATGTGGGCCAAAATATACGAACAACGACGTTGCACTAAGTTTTATGTTTGTATCTTTCTATGTGACATGGTCTGTGACATCGCAAATTTGTTAAAATGACCACATGTCACGACGGGTATAAAACTTGCCCACCATCCAACCCCTTCGCATTCCCAACCAACGACGACGAACTAAGCCCGAACTAAGGTAAGTATTTTCCCCAACTATGATAATGGTTTTTTCGGCTTTGAGGGACTTCTTCAGATGCTCATTACATGATTTGACAATATTCACAATGCATGAGCTGTTCGATTTCGTTGTGTTATTAGGTTTTAGGTTTATCCATTTTTGTTTGGGACTTCTTTACAAATTCTTGGCTAGGGAACATTTTTGTTTAGGGAACTGTTGTGGCACTCCTTCTTGCTACTTATTAATGACATGTTACTTGTTCGTGTTTTGGTGTTGATATTATTTGAGATTTTTGGTGTTTTAGGTCCATTCGTGTTCCAGTCACACAATATTTCGGCTCAGCCGATGTGTTTTGTGTGACGTCGCACATTCATACACATGAATCCTCGATTTAGCACTAAACACAATGGTGTGGACAAAATGTATGCGACATGAATGCGAAGTCGGGCCATACCCATGCATGAGTTAGGTTCTTTCTTGTTGAACTAACTGTTTCAAATTACTGTTTTCCACAAATTGCTTGAATGAAGCAGTCAGCCAAGAGGCCAATGGAAAACACCACGGAAGCAGGTCTATCGTGCACCAGCAAGATGAAGATAACGGTCACTCCTCTATCTCCAACATGGTACAACATATGCTTCGTAGATGAGGGGGCACAGAAGCATTTAGAAATAATCTAGGGCCGCAAAATAAAGAAGGTCAGGCTGATAAATCTCGAGGACGTGGCGCAACTCCACCTCAATGTTTTCCTCAAATCCTTCAAACCATCGGGCATGGAAGGTTTGATATGATGGACAAACCAACGTATGATATGGAGGTCAAGGAGTTCTACTCCAATTTCACTCAGCAATCGATCAACATCTACAGTACAAGAGTGAATGGGTGGACGTAGAGATGACATGGAGTTCATCAAACAAGTGATTGTGTGCACAGTCGGTAGGGAGGATCAGCCGGAGGTTCAACCTCTACAGCTGTACTTCCGGGATAATTAGCCTTCACCGATCACCTACGATGACCGATCTAGAGTACTTGGCCACAAACGAATAGTGGAGAAGTACTTCAAAATTGAAGTAACTGAGGCAGATCAAGATTGTTGTCCTCAATCTTGAGGAAAGAATGATGTACAACATAATTGTACAAACACAATCCAGTCGGACATCCTTCAGAGTGTACGATCAACAAGGTCATCATGTACTACCACTTTGCAGAGAAGAAAGTAGTAGACCAGGGTTCACCATCATCCAGGAGATGCACCATGTGGCCATCGCAACGAAGAGTCAGACACTCCCCTACGGCAACGTTATCACCACCATTCTGAAGAAGAAAAAGGTTCCGATCAAATCAAATGCGAAGATCCAGCTGAAGTACTACGATGCAAATTACTTTGGGAAGAAGCATTAGCATTGGGAGGTGGGGACATGGATTGATTGTAACATCCTCAAGGGAAATTTGGATGTGTCTCCGACAACCGGGACTGAGACGACTTCACTGGCTTCCACAACAGAGAATCCTTCCACCACCAGTACTTCTGCCCCACGATCGGGTATGAAAGTTTTTAGGTTTTGTGGTTATTCCCGAATATTTATTATTTACATTGTATAATTTTTATTTCATTCAACTTATATTTTCCCCACATACCTTAAACATAGCTCCTGGGACGTGGTCGGGACCAAGATCCCAGTGTAGTGCATAGACCGCAGCGAGCAAAAGATTATGGAAGAATTAGCGGAGTTGAAATCTATGATTATCGATGAGATCAATGCACCTGGGGATGAGTGCATGGGGATGACGAGGATGGTATAAGAAATACAGATGATGAAGAAGATTCTGGCGACGACGATATTAAGTCTTCCACAGAAGAGTCGGATGGAAATACTTCATTGGCAGAGGATATCCCAACCCCATCACCACCCCATTGATTACCATGAATTTTTTTTCCATACATGATGATGACTTTTTCTTTGGATTTTATTGGGATATTTTATCTTTCGTTTGATAACTTTTAATTTGTGGGATGCTTCCTGGATATTTTATGCATGGAGAAACATTAGTCTTACCAATTTAGTTTGACTATATTTGAGATTGGCTGTTGTAAACTTGGAATGGCACCTTCAGATGGTACATTCCAAGTTATGGCTGTATTGGTTAACTATTGTTCATTTATTAGGTACGATATAGAAGTGCAACTTCGCACATCATTCGCACATATGATGTCAACTTAACCAACATGTTACCAATATGCATGAATTAATTAATTTTTTTGGATTTAGGCTCGGGTTTGGACCGATGGGCATGTAAACATCACACGACCCAATATGCGACATTGCCTTAAAGTCGAGATAAATTCGGTTCAGCCGACTAGAAGTGTGAAGTCGTTCATTTCGTGAGTGACTATTACTGCTGTGTCATGCCCATGTTGTCGAGGTAAAAGAACTTTTTACCTCGGTTATTTGACCTGAGCAAAAAAACCGAGGTAAAATGGGTAAAGTAACAGGTCCAGTTTCTTGTAGTGTATGGTTTGTTGGATGTTTAGATTACCTTAGGATTTGGAATATGAGAGTGTGAAATATTCTTATATCTTGGGGGTTAGGGTAGTCTAGGAATAAAATTTTGGGTGTTTTGGGAACACCTTTGCATGCTAGTACGCTTAAGTCTTGGTTTGTTCTTGTCTACTCGAGGACGAGTAAAGATTTAAGTGTGGAGAATTTGATAAGACGTCAAATGCATGTATTTTTTGAAGCATTTAACATATCTTTTGTTATATTTTTGTTGGAAAATTGCTAGATTTAGGAAGGTTTACACCATAAGGGGTTTAGATGACCGTTTTCGATTTTTATATTTAGGTATTTCTTTTTGTAACTTATTTTAAGTCTAATGGAATTGTGTCCTTATGAGTGATGTACTTATCTCTTTTTAGCACATTTAAAACTCACATGTGTAGTACATTAGAGTTTTATGTAAGGATAATGGATGCTTTGTTAATAAGAAGGTTAGGAGGATGATTTAGAAGTTATATCTTAAGTCTCTAGTTTAAGGAGTTTTTGGAATGCCCTTCATGATCATGCTCATGATGAAATATTCAAGAATAAATATTCACAAAGAAAAAAAGAGCTTAGAAGTGAAGACCAATATGATTTTGTAGAAGAAAATATCCGGGTTTGAAGAAAGAAGACCGGCCGACCGACGCAAAGATTGGCCAGCCAATCGGCCGGGTGCAGATGATCGGGCATGTGGCCCATGCACATAGTCGTGAACCCAAATCAAAGGGGCAAACCAGGCCTCTGATGCATCCCACGCGGCCGCGCGTGGGATGTTCAAACAACTCCCAACCGGGTGCTTCAACGGGCGCACGACCTGCGCGTGACCTGCTTCCGTCTACTTTTTATTTACTTTTATTGGCCAAATCTTAACCACTTAGACTATAAATAGCTTCTATTTTATCCTCTCTTCATATGCCCGACTTTCTAGTTTTAGAAACCCTAGTTTTCATTAACCCTTCTTCATTTATTGCTTATCTACCATGGGATTTCATCCCCCTTGTTACGGGTTTTATTTATCTAGGCTAAATATACTATTGGGAGCAATTGGTAAGCATTTCAAGTATGACTTTGTGATATTTGGTTTATCCTATTTTGTGCTTTGATTATCAAGTATGTTTTGTGCTTTGTTGTGTGATTAATGCATGATTTAGACTAAGATGATCAACTAGTTGATGATTGTGAATTTATTGTTTGCTAGGTTTTAGGTCAAACGCGGAAGACTTTGTCGTTTTGTCAAGGTGATTATTGTTGATTAACGTTAGGTTGTAGTTAGGGGTGACAACTAATTATTATTGTTGATTGATGAAATTTCTTAGGTTTAGGATGAATTTGAATGGCTTTGCCTAATTATTGATGTGACTCACTAATAATGTCTAGCATGAAGGTCGATCCTCGTAGTCGTTATTAGTAGATATACTTGTCCTATCTATATATTTCTCGCTTGTTGGACATTGTGGCAGTTGTGTTAGGTCTCCATTTTTATTTCTATTCTCGGGGAAGTCTATGACGTCGATCGTTTAGAGTGACCCAAGGGTTGGATTAGTGCTTAGAACCGATAGGATTCTTTGTGTTAATTTTGGTGCAACTAGTGCTGGGATTCATGCAGATTAGTCCCTTGTGTTAGTGAAACTCTTAAAGTTGTGTTCTTGACTAGACTATGTGTGTGTCTTCTTGAATTCAAGAGGGTGCTTCAATTAAGAGTGCTTCTCAAAATTCTGCTATCCGGAGTCTTCGCAAGGAGATTCATATTAGTTGATACTAGATCAATGAAAAAAATTTCCAAGTGGCCAACAATTTCAACAGGGGTTTTCTAGTTTTGCTTTATTTTATTTTTGATTTTTAATTTATCAATACATAAACTCTTTCGGGTCATATTCTAACCATGTTTGTTTGATTTTTTTTTTCTTAATAAAAAACTCACATCAGTGAGTGGGGTATTTGTATTGGGTCCCCAACCATTTGAAAAGGAAATAAGTTTATTACAGAGTGTTTCAGTAAGAGTGGAAGCATTGTGAATCATTTTTGTATGTGTTTCCAAGTAGAAGTCCTCCACCCCTGTGTCAAAATGCCCTTGCCAGACATACAAATCAATTCACAATTTGTTTTCATCTAAAACGGATCAAAAAATTGCTCAGAGGGAAATTGTATACAAAATTAAAGAGGTTGGGTATGGAATAGCCTAAGTGATGGTGTTCTGTTCTTTTCAAGATCCAGTATCCCTCACGGAAGCTTCGAGATGTTGGTTGTGAAAACCTAATCTCCATAGGACGATGCGGCTCTTGCAAGAAAGCTAGTTGTCCCATTTGCTTCTCTATATATATGGATGGTGGTAGATTGTTGCTCAACGAGGAGGGATCTGATCTATCTTATCAAACCTTCATTTCTCCAATCTATCTTAATGCTTCTTATGATTGAATTGATGGCTTGGAGGCATTTGATTGTATTTGTGATCTCCTTGTTCCCATCTGCAAGGTGAAAAGAATACATATCAGTTTCTGCATGTAATGGTGATAGTGCCTTACCTGTTGTGTGGCTTGCTCTAATGAGATTTTTTTTGTTGTCTCTGATGATAATCTCATATCCTGATACCTTTTTCATGTAGTCATATGCAGCATCAGTATTGATGGTTAATCTCTTTGGGTTTGGTACCAAGATAAACCTGTAATCCTGTTTGGTGGATTTTTCTAGAAATATATTTACACTAAGAATTATGTTAGACCATAATATATTGGGCTGCGTCATTTCATGATCATTGATAAACATGTTTCTTCTATTCCACAGTTCCCAACAAATGAATATTGGCATAGTATGCATCAAAATGTTAAGAACCTTAGATCTTCCATGATATGAGTAGTACCAAGAGAGTCTATAGTATATATGAGAGAAGGTCCGGTTTGGGATACTCATTACAGAATGGAAATTATTTCAAATAAATATAGCAAAGACACAACTATTAGAATAGTTGTTTATCAGTGGGGTCAATTCATGCCTCGTCCAGTGTCGTTTATTTGGTCGATTTTTGCCTTAATAATTTTCCCCGGTAATTAAGAGCTTTTACTGTAATTCAGTCTTTGACCAGTTGCCTGTTCCAAGATTTTCAAGAATTTTGTGAGGTTGATGATGAATTTTTTGTGGCTTTTATGAATATGACAGTATCATCTGCAAAGGAGAGGAGGGTAAAGTTTTTTGCTCCATCAGGGATGTGAAATCTATCTATTAACATTGTTTGTTTGGTATTTCTTAATGGAAGGATTGAATCTATAATCGAATTAATGGGAGGATTGAATCTAGAATTGAATGACATCGAAGTGTCTGAGAGTTAGAATGATTTAGTAATACTATCCGCCTTCACCTTCATCATCGAGTCAGAAGGAATTATCAAACCAATTTTCTCATATCAGATAAATACGACTTCATCTCCTCTGCAGGCCAAATTATTGGCAATCATAAATTGTAAGAATTTGTTGCAGGTAGGGATATAAATCAACTGATAATCCTCACAGATAGTGAAATTGCAGTTGATTTGCTATCAAAGAAGAATAAACCTCAAATTGAATTCTCCATTGAAGTTGAAAGTGTTGGAATAGTGTCCTTCAATCAATGTGCATTTTTCATAATATAGTTTGAGGATTAATTACGGAGATAATTAATTCAGTTATTTTGAGTGATTGGAATGTTTAGCTGGAAACCGCTTTCGATCAGCTAGCATCAATTATATTG
>JAULKM010014838.1:0-30788 GCA_032355605.1 Rubia tinctorum
GCACAAATTTCTAAGATAGAGGTACCAAATTAAATTTTGCCCCACCAAAATAATTTTTCTGGCTCCGCCCCTGCATGTGATGCAACATATAAAAATATATCGTCGACATCTAATCTGTATCGATTCCGATTTACACCTGACATGACACAATTAATTGAGAGTTCTTCATTAGAAATATTTTAGGGTACCGCAACTTTGTCAAAAAGTTCATTTTTCAGTTATGTAGTGTGATTCTTCAGGAATCTTTAAAAAATTCTTCAGGAATTTTCAAATGTTTTTGCCATCGGAAATGTTGCTCATTTTCACTTATGATGATTTTTATCATTGGAACTAATTGACCTAATTCTTTTAAATTGTGCGTTTATCTCATTTCCAATCGTAGGTTGTTCTTTAGGGACATAAATTTTAAGAGGAGCATTAATAGTCTGCACGTGGTTTTATCACTCATATTTGGTAACTAAAACAATCTTGCAATGGATTTACTAATCTTTGCAAATGAATTATCTTTTTTTAACTTCTAATTTACATTGTTTTGTACGAGGATCAAAATGAGAAAGATATAATTCATTCCATTTTATTTACTAGCTGAATTTTCTCTCCCCTAAAGTTGGAAAAATTGACTCATTAAATGACAATCAGGAAAATGAGTTATAAACAAATCTTCCATCGTTGGTTCAAGATATTTAATAATTGACGTAAATTTGTATCCAATATATATTACCAGTCTTCTCAAAGACCCCATATTTATGCATTGTGGTGGAGCAATCGGTACATATATCGCACATTTGAAAATTCTAAGATGTGATATATTTTGTTTTTGACCAAAACTAATTTTTTGGGAAAAACTCATTAAAATTTGTTAGCCTGTTGTGGACTAGTGTCGCTGCATGCAATATAGCATGGCTCCAAGCTAACAATGGGAGTTTAGTTCTCAACAACATTGGTCGCACAATTAAGTGAAGGCGTTTAGGTAGTATCAGCATGAGCTACAAGAAGTTCAACACTAATTCTAATCGATATACAATAATCATTAAAGAAATGAAATGTAAGTTCACCAGCATTATCAAGACAAATTTTCTTAATATTGTGATCTGGAAAATGCGCCGGTGACCGAATTATCTTCTCAAGTAATTTCACAAATGCTAGATTGCGGGTGGATAGTAAGCATACATATATGTGATTATCTCATAAATGCGTCAATCAAGATCATGAAATACTGAAATGGTCCACAAGATGGGTTAATGGGTCCACACATAACACCATGTATGTGTGCCAAAAATGAAAGAGATTCGATACAGAGGTTTATTGGTGATGGTCTCACAATTAACTTACCTTGAGAACAGGCAATACATGAGAACTCACTAGATTGAAGAATATTTTGGCTCTTCGAACTATGACTAGTGAATTCTCTATCATTCTATGTATCATTATAGAATCGAGATAGTCTAACTGGTTATGCCAAATAGTAATTTTTTCTACAAACTTCTAATTTGTTGCATATATTTCAATAGCACCTATACATATGCAATATAAACCGAAGGATTAAGAAGTAACTTTTCTAGTATCACTTTCTTTCCAAAACTTGTACTTGTAATGTACAAGAATTCACAGTTACCTTCATTAAAAGTCTCAATATGACATCTATTTTAAAGAAAATTCGGTAAACATAACAAATTTCTTTGAGACCTTGGAGAAAATATTGCATCGGTAAAGAAAAATTTTGTTCCTCTTGATGATAAAATCATTTCTCTCCTGGAGTTTTCGATTATTTTATCACTACCAAAAATAGTACACATTAGCTTCTTTCAGCATCGTCTCGGATTTTTTTAAAAATTGTTCTTGAGTATGCAGTGTGTTGCTCCACTGTCTGCCATACTTAACTCTTTGTCATCAAACATAAAATGTCGACATTCTTCATCGAATATATAAAAACTTGAAACTTGATATATAATGTTGCATGAAATAGAAATTTCAAAAGAAAATATAAACAGTGAAACTATTTATTTCCTATATAAATTGTGAATAAATTTTATTTTTGGACATTCTAATTTGGCCTACGTTCAGGGTGGTTGGTATAGAAATCTGCAATTTTCAAAGAAGTGCAATAAGCAAAGCTATCTTCAAGCTCACAACTAAAATTTTCATATATTTGATCACTATATTTTTACCTTTAGTCTTCAAGGATTTCTGATAGATATCGTCCAGAAGCCTTGGGGTAAGACAAGGATGCACCCAATAACCCTCTATGCTACAACAATGGCATTTTCTATCTCCAGCTTTCCCATTATCATTTTCTTTATTTCTCTCTCGCTTCTGAGGGAGGCTAGAGTCTTTTATCGAACCACCATGGTAACTATTGCGGCCTTTCCCTTGTTTACGACCACGACCATTGTAATATCCCTTGTTTAAATTTGTTGCAATCTCATTTGTTTCTAGAAATGAAGCAGCACCAGTGGAACGGGTCTCATCATTTTTTAACAAGAGTTCATTGTTCAGCCACTAAAAGATAAGAAATTAATTCAGAATATTTGTTGAAACCCTTTTCACGGTATTGTTGTTGCAATAGTAAATTCCAGGCGTGAAAGGTGGAGAATATTTTCTCTAATAAATCTTGACTAGTCACTTGTTCACCACACAATTTCATGTTTGAAATGATCTTAAAGATGGAAAAATAGCACTCACTCACAAATTGAAATCTTGTTAGCTTAAATGCATCCAATCATAGCAAGGTTTGGGAAGGATTACCGTGTTCTGGTGATCATATATTTCTTTTAATCCCGTCCAATATACATAAGGCTCTTTTACCGTCATGTGCTCTATTTTGCACCCATCATCAAGCTAGTGACAGTAAGATCACGACTTTCGCCTTTTCCTTGGCTCGTGACTTTGTTTCCTTTAATTTCATCACCAAGGTTGTTCGCTTCTAGATGTATTTGAGCATCTAGTATCCAGGATAAGTGAGTTTTTCTGGGGACATTAAGAGCGGTGATTCTAGTTTTGCGAAATCAGCCATAATAATAATAATAATATATAAAAACAAAGTTGATCGTTCTTACCAAAGGAGAATTTCTCAATTTGTCAGATATCCTCATACAGACTAAAAATTTATTTATAAAAAAGATTAAATCATTCTCATGGTAGTCCCATAGAAATTGGCAAAATTACTTTTGGATCGGTATTTTATTCAAGATGAGGTGAAAGTGTTGATGGGAAATAAATACCCGGTAAAGTTGACTAGTAGTTTTAATCAACCTCTTGAGCGATAATATAGTAAATGTACAAGCTCTTTTTTGCCACTTTAGGTAAGAATTTAACTGTGCCAATTTATGTGGGACGGACAAAAATTGAAACTGTACCAATTTCTATAAATGGAGAGAGTATTTCTTTACAACTATTTGTAATACAAATTATGAGTATAGTTAAACCAGTGGTACCTAAAGAAAATAATATTAGTTATAAATATGAAGACTCGAAATATGAAAATGAAGAGAAGAAATGTGAGAGTTAATGGAGAGTGAATTCTTAACTCGGATGATTCAAAGTTCATCTTACATCCTTGTTATTTATACTAAAAAAATGTACTCCCACTGACCCACACTAGTGCAAAACCCTTTATTAAGGGCAGCAATGAAATGCGGTTCTTGAGAAACCACGTTTGATGTAGGTCCGAACGAGTTTCCAAACTCGTAACTACTTTTGTGTCCGATTAAAGGCGGTTCAAAATTGATCAAAGGCAATTCCTCAATAACCGGCTTTAATGTACATCAGTTAAAGGCGGTTCTATTGGATGACTTTTTGACCCACTATATAAGACAATTTTAGGATTTTTCACCCCTTAACCATTTTTAATCTGACATCCCTCTCTATTTCTCCATAATCACACAATCCATCTGCTCCATCTTGCGCACCCCCGCACTCCTCAACACAATTAACCCCCTCCACCACCCTGCGCCACCCACTCCCCCACCTTTCAATAACCCCCTGCGCCATCCCTTCTCCAGCGGCACCAACCCGCGCCTTCCCCTCTCCAGCGCCACTGCGCTCGCTCAAGCGCAGCCACGGATCTCCAGTCATGCTGCTCCATTGCCGCCGCACGCTTCCATCGGCGTCACCACTAACCCACTCCATCTTTCCTTCTCCTTCGACGTGTGGGTCGCATCATCTCAGGCGCATCTCCTCTGTCACGTGGGCAACCTCTCCTCTGCCACGTCGTCTCAACTATGTGGGCCGCGTCACCTCCGCCACCACGCCCTCTGCTCTTCCGCACCGGAAAAGTCAGTTTCTTGTTTCTCTGTAAACAAATCTGGATCCGGTTTATATTGTTTTTTATTAATGTTTTTTTGGTTGCAATCGGTTGTATAATTCTGTCTATTAAGCCCCAGAACTATTTCCCTTTTTTGTCAATTATGGTTTTGACACTAGCTGCCGGAAAACAAGATTTTCGACAGCCTTTTTTTGGGACCCCAGAAATAGGTTCCGATTCCAAACCTATTTCGGACCCAATAGAAGGTGGTTTTCGGAACCACCGCTAATCAATTCGATCAAAGGCAGAACCAGAGAAGACACTTGAATAGGCCCTTTCTCCACTAGTGCCAGCTCTACTTGCACCGGCCATTATTCATTAAGTTAAATTTTATTAATTAGAAAAGTAAATTTCAAGTAATATATAAGATAATATATTATCACGTGCGATATCATTATAATCGTGTTAGCATCTACTTTTATAAAAAAAAAATTATCATTTTTAACGATGTGTAATTAAAGATACTAATGGTCAAAATTAATTCTTGTCAACCTGCAAAGTTTAATATTTACAAATATAACTTGGACGGAGGGAGCAAAATATTTTACATTCAATTCATACGTTCTCTCTGTCATTAATGCATGCACATCTTAAGAATGCTGAAGTTTCAACTCCTTCGTTACATCTTACATTCAATGGATGAGTTTGTGAACACCCCAAAAATTGTGAGTTAGTCAAACCCTAAGGAAACAATAATTGCTTAGAAATTCGTCCTAAACCATTAATCATTATGGAATGTCAAATGTTCCAGTGAATAAGCTGGTCACAAAGCTTGTCTTGTGCTGTCTGTACCAACCTTCAAATGAATCATCCGAATGAATGAACATTTTTTTAACACAATGCAGGAACATCTTTCATTTGCTCCTTTTTGTTAGTCAACAATATCTATTTGCCGCTTGCTGTATTTATGTGTTGACCTGTTCCGAAACATTTAGGATACATATGATGCTCGTTACTTTTATACTGTTTCTATTGCTACACGGTTTCTCCTATTTTTTATGAGTACATATTTGCATTTTTCGTCATGAAATGGTATTTCCTTTCTGTCGCAAATGTGTGACTGGTGTTCTTAAAAAGGAATAAATAATTTACACTTTCCCGATAATGCATGGGCCTGAAGGCCCAATTATAAGAGAGGAAATAAGAGAGGCTTTCAGCCCAGGCGCAGGAGGGTAGACCAGAAGTAGTTTGACGGAGCCTGATGGGACAACTCCAATCCCATCAGCCACCAAACCACATATAACGAGAAGAAGGGAGTGATGTAAGGTAAGATTTTTCTACCGGTTCACTATTCACTTAGATACGCTTCTACATGGCAACAATGGCTAACTGGAGAGCCGGAGCCGGCACGGCCCTGGGCTTGCCTGCCTGACCTTAGTCTGCCTGTCTTGTAGGTTCAGGTGTATATTGGGCTGGTGTGGATCATCGCTGAACATATTACGAGATTTGGCATTAACATTGGCGCCGTCTGTGGGGATCGCATCAACCCACGCAGCTTGGAGAAAATGGAGGCGCGAATACCGAAAAACCTTTACAACCAGGTGACAATGGAAAACGTAATGCCCAAGGATCAACTTGCCCTAACATTGACACCGAATGGGAGAGACATCAAATCCGCGTAGCGGAGGAAGTTGTGAACAATTCATAGTTCATTCAAACGATATTGGAATTCACGGTGGAGAGGACACGATTTGCACCCCCACGGAGCTTTTCCCAGAGCAATAGGGTGACTCTGAAGCACCTAGTAGAGGAGAGAGGGGGGTCGTAGACAGTTCAGAGTAGAGCAAGGAGAGAGAAAATCGCAGCCTCTTTTGGAAGAAAGAAACGAGTCGGAGTTGGAAAAACGGTGGCAGACCGCAAGTGGAGAGAGGGTTATGTACCACTTCAAAGGGGTGATGATAATGTATTGGACTAATGGCTCAGCAATTATAAAGAAGACAGGAACGCGCAGCCTGTTTACCCACAGACGCTACCGTCCCATCAGGCCGGTAGCGATTATACGGGCTCTGATGGGACAACTCCAGTCCTATCAGCCATCAAACCACATATAATGAGGAAAAGTGTAAGACACGAGGTAAGATTTTCCAATCAGTCTACTATTCACTTAGATACGCTTCTACGTGGCTTCAATGGTTAACGGCAGCGTCGGAGAAGGCATGGCCCTGGGCCTACCTTCCTTATCTCTCTCAGGTTCAGGTGCATATTGGGCTGGTGTGAATCATCGCTGAACATACTACAAATTTTGGTATTAATATTTGCGTTGTCTGTGGGGATCCTTGTAAACATTTAACACTCACGCAGCTTTGAGAAAAGGAGGAACGAATGTCGTACAATTAGGTAACCATAGAAGATGTAACAGAGGAGGATGAACCTGCCCCGACGCTAATGCCGACGGGAGAAAGACATCAAATCTGCACAGCAGAGGAGGAGTGGCTTTAGTAAAAGGAGACCAACAACGAGAGAGTGTCATAGGATTGCGCTTAACAAGAGGAAGCGGGAAGACTAAGGCGTGAGCTCTAAGACAGAGGTCAACAAAGCAAGGCCCATCAGGTTAATCAAGGATGGAAATGATCCATCGAAGCTGGGTGTGGAGTTGGAAACGGTGAAGCTGAATGAAAGCTGGTAGGTACAGGTAGGAGCTGACCTCCCAGCTCAGGTGAAAGACAAACTGATAAAGGTCTTGTAAGAGAATGGGCTAGCCTTCTCTGGAAGCCAGAAGATATGACGGGAGTGTCGAAATATGTAGACTATCATGAGCTGAAGGTGGATCCCTCTTACAGTTAAGCAGAAACAAAGGATGTTATATAGAGAAAGGAATGAAGCAGTCAACAAGGAGGTAGACCAGCTAGTTGCAACATAGATTCTGGAAGAAATCCATTACCCAACCTGGCTGGCCAATCTAGTGTTGGTAAGGAAGGCTGATGGCAGTTGGAGAATGTGTGTAGACTATACAGACCTAAACAAGGCCTGCACCAAGGACTGCTATCCATTATCGCTCATAAAACAGAAGGTGGGCGCTCTTACCAACTACCCAATCAAATGTTTTCTAGATGCATATAAGGGGTATCACCAGATCCCCATGCTGGAGAGTGATGTAGAGAAAACTTCCTTCATCACGGAGAAGGGGGTTTTCAGTTATCGTATGATGCCTTTTTGGCCTGAGAAACACTGGAGCAACATATCAAAGGGTGGTGGATAAATTTTTCCAGAAACTGATCAGGAGAAACCTGGAGGTGTACGTGGATGACATGGTGATAAAAAGCAGTCAGTACGAGACTTTTGTGGATAACGTTAGGAAAACTTTGTCGCAATTTAGGGAGACCAAGATGAAGTTGAACCCAGCCAAATGCCGATTCGGGGTAGGAGCAGGGACATTTATGGGACACATGGGGTCAAACGAGGGCCTGCACGCGAACCGCAAAAAGATAAAGGAAATTTTAGCAATGAAACCGCCAAGCACGGTGAAGGAGGTTCAGAGCCTGAATGGGAAGCTGGAAGCTATGAATCTCTTCATGTCATGAGTAGCTGAAATAGCCCTCCCATTTTTCAAAACTCTAAGAAGATGTGTGGACAAAAAATGGATGGTGAAATGGAGAGAATTATAGGTGAAGGCATTTAAGGAGCTGAAGTCCTAGCTGAAATATCTCCCCACATTGACTCATCCAAGGAAATGAGAAACCCTATACTTATACGTGGCAGCGAGCGATGAGGTTGTGAGCGAGGGTACTTGTTAAAGAGGGAAAAAAAGTCCAGCGACCGGTATACTTTGTTAGTCGGGCCCTGCAAGGTCCGGAGCGGAGGTGCACGAATCAGGAGAAGCTAGCACTGGCCCTGGTCCATGGAGCAAGGAGGTTAAGGAAATATTTCCAAGCACACCCTATGGTGTTCTTGACGAATCAACCGCTCAAAGCGATATTGACCAAGTTGGAAAGCTCATGAAGATTAATGAAGTGGGTAGTTGAGTTGGGAGAGCATGCCATTGAATATGCCTAGAGGAGAGCAATTAAGGGGCATGTGATGGCAGATTTTCTGGCAGAAATGTCAAAGGAGGAAAAGATGAAAGGAGCTGTAGTGGAAGATAGCCCCCAGCCTGTGAGTTGTGATGAGAAATCGGGAATGGACGTATGGAAGTTATACGTTGATGGAGCTTCGGGAGTGGAGGGAGTAGTTGCGGCCTAGTAATATTAGAACCGAAAGGGGTGGAGTCAACCTATGCCCTACTCTTCAAGTTCCCAGCCTCGAATAATGAAGCTGAATACGAGGCACTAATTGCGAGCATGGAGATAACCAGGAAGCTGGGAGAAGAGAAGCTGCAGGCCTATGGAGATTCGATGCTGGTGGCCAACCAGTATAATGGACAGTATACTGCTAAAGAGCCATCAATGATGAAGTACAGGGACAAGGTCAGAAGTCTATTGGCTAAGTTTGAAGAATTTGATATCAACAGGGTCCCAATGTTGCAGAACACAAGGGCGGATGCATTGAGAAAGTTGGCCTCTTCAACACATGCACACTTGACCAAGACCGTGCTAGTTGAGGAGCTAGCCTGTGGGTCAACAGATGTAGGACAGATAGCGGGGATACAAGGACCAACTCCTGATTGGAGAACAATAATTTGCAACTACTTAGAGCAGGAGAAGCTGCCGACTGAGGAAACGAAGGCAAGAACAATGAAAAGAAAGGCGTTACAGTATGCGGTCATAAACGGGCTGCGGTACAAGATGGGTTACATCGATCCATGGCTCAGATGCGTAGGTCCAGAGATGGCAGAGCTAATTCTCAGGAAAATTCATGAAAGAAGTTGTGGCGGTCACCTGGTGCAAGGACAATGGCGCTGCGGGCAATAAGGGCAGGATACTATTGGCTAAGCATGAGGGTATATTCAAAAAATATGGCCAAAGAATGTCGCAGGTGTTAGGAATATGCGAAGATGCAGAGGCTTCCGACAAAGCAAATGACCAGCATAAGGTCACCCTTGCCATTTTCAAAATGAGGGGGATTGACATCGCAGGGCCATTCCCGGAGGTTGTAGGAAGAAAGAGATTTCTACTTGTGCCAATTGATTACTTCACGAAATGGGTTGAGGCTGAGGCTATGGCAAGCATAACAGGAAGAAGAATCACAACTTTTACTTGGAGGAGCATAGTGTGCAGGTTTGGCATCCTAAAAGTGATTGTAATCGACAATGGGAACCAGTTCGCTCACGAACCTTTCAGGTTGTGGTGCGCAGAATTGAACATAAGGAAGTTCACATCCGTAGCCTACCCGCAAGCGAATGAGCAAACAGAGGTGACAAACAAAACAATTTTTCAAGGTATGAAAAGGAGGTTGGGACAAGCCAAAGGAGAGTGAGAATAAGAATTAATGAGCGTGGTGTGGGAATACAGAACTACGCCAAGAACCACTACTGGAGAATCGTTGTACAGGCTATTTTTCGGGACGGAGGCGATAATTCCCCCAGAAGTAGCAGTGCACAATAGGAGAGTAGCAGAACCAATAAGCCAGGAAGAAAATGAAGAAGCTATCGGGGAAAACTTGGAGACCCTGGTTGAACTCAGGGAGAAGGCAGCACTAAAGGAAGCAGCGTACAAATCCTAGATGGAACAACATTACAACAATATGGTGCGAGAAAGGTCCTTGAAAGTGAAGGACTTAGCACTAAGGAAGAATGAAGCAAGTCGATCCCAGGGTCAGAAGAATTTGGATGCAGTATGGGAAGGCCCATATAAGGTGACTGAGGTACTAGGAAAATGAGCATACAAAATGGAGACGTTGGATGGAAGACCAATTCCCAGGACCTAGAATATATCTAACCCGAGAAGGTGCTACGCTTAAAGTGATTGTAAATTTATGTATAGACGACAACTGTTTTTGGGTTGTTTAATAGACGGGTAAGTAAGATGGGTAAGTAAGACGGGGTTCCTCAAAGGATCAAATTTTTAAAATTCCTTTAAAGGAATATGATCCTGAGGAAACCCCGATCTACGTTCCCGGCCCCCATTTTTCATAATGCTTTTGATGAGTGCAGGATATAAAAAAGGAAAATGAATCTCTAGCCGCAGCCAATGCCGGAGAGAGTCCCGATTCAGGCTAAAGTTGCCCCGCTGGCCCAAACATTTAGCGCGAAGTGCAAGCCAAATCTCAAAGAGTCTAAGGACAATGAATCTCCATCTACATCCAACACTGGAAAGAGACCCGATTTAGGCTAAATTTGCCCCACTGGCGCAAACAGCCAGCGCAAAGTTCAAGCCGGATCTCAAAGGGGCTAAGGAAAATGAATCTTCGACCGCAGCCAGTGCCGGGGCAGGCCCAATTCAAGCTAAAGATACCCCGCTAGTGCAAAAAAATAGCGTGAAGTGTAGGGCGAATCTCAAAGGAGCTAAGGAAATTGAATCTCCGGCCGTAGCTAGCGTTGGAGAGAGGCCTGATTCAGGCTAAAGTTTCCCCGCTGGCGCAAACAGCCAGCGCGAAGTACAGGCCAAATCTCAAAGGGGCTAAGGAAAATGAATCTCCAGCCACAGCAATGCCGGAGAAAGGCTTGATTTAGGGTAAAGTTACCCCTCCAGCGCAAACAGCCAGCGCAAAGTGCATGCCAAATCTCAAAGGAGTTAAGGAAAATTAATCTTTGGCCAAGATGTTGGCCCCAATAACAATCACAATGGCAGGCCAGACTACGCGAGCCAGAGATCACGAACCTCTGACAGAAATCGAAGTCGGAATCAAGTGAACCTAGTGCAAGTCAATGTTGCAAGTGCTGATTTCGAGTTTCAAAGATAAAAAATAATGTTAACTTCAGCGCCAAAAAGTGCCGGAGAGAAACATAAACTGGCGCAGTTCAGTCTGAAATATGTTTCAATGGCTAATACAACCATGGGTCAAGTCGAAGAAATAAATAAGCATTCAAATTTTTTTACAAGCAGCACCACCAAATTAAATATTGTTTCATCCCTTGGCAGGGGAACTAACAGATAAAAAAATGAAGAGAAAAGAAGTTTTTTAAGGCTTTGCCAAACTTCCTTCTCCTTCAGCCTCCTCAACAACCATGGCACTAACCTCCCCATCTTCGACCTTGTCACTGACCTCCCCCGCGTCGCCGCCCTTCTTGGAGCTGCCAGCAGTTTGAGTGACTTCATCAGTAGGAACCGCGACGTCTTCAGCCAGCCACTGATTCCCGCAGGAAGAATGTGGATCAGCCTTGGGGGATGCCGTCAGGAGTCCAACTGTCCTACTTGACTAATGTTATTCCATGGTACCGCTGGTAGAAGTAATCACTGAAGCTGTATTCCCAGAAAGGAATAAAGGCATCACTAAGTCCAGCCCACAATTGATCTTTATCATCTGTGTGTACTAGGGTTCTTGAAGAGTGATTTTCGTCCAAGAGAAAGAGAGTTGAATGAAGATAAGATAAGGGGTATTTATAGTACAAGTTATTGTGAGAAGACTAGTTAGAAGTGCTTCGGGATCAGGATGCATGCGTCGGGCCTACTGGGCACGTGGAGAATGCAGTAGCCATGTGCGGCGCTGGGCGTTGGCGCATAGGAGACCGAGCGCTTCCGCGCGGGAGACCGGGCGCTAGGGCGCGGACGCTCGGAGGTCGCGCGGGCCTGGGGAGCTGGAGCGTGGGCGCTGGAGCCGGGCACGAGGTTTTCGTTCTGAGGCTAGTTTTCCCCAGCATTTTGGGCGCGCGGGCGCGCAGTTGAGCCCCCGAGCCGCGCCCTCAGTCTTCTTCACCCGGCCGGCCGGTCTTCGCGTCGGTCGCTATGGGTATCTGGCTGAAGAAGGTATATGGCTGAAGAAGGTATAGGCGAAAGAAGGTATATGGCTGAAGGGGCTAGTCAGTGACCTTGGTCTACACCACAATCAGGCTACTGTGTATTGTGATAGCTTGAGTGCTATCTGCTTAGCCAAGGATCAAGTTCATCACGAGAGTACCAAGCACGTTGATGTCAGATATCATTTCCTGAGGAGTGAGAGGAGAATCAGGGTGAAGAAAGTGGGAACTGCAGATAATCTTGCTGATATGTCCACCAAGCTTGTTCCACATAGCAAGTTTCAACACTGTTTGGACTTGCTTAACATCAGAGATCATTAGTTTCCCTGTGGGGCAGTCCCGGGAGTGGAGGGAGAAGTCTGCTCATCTTGAACTGTAATGGTGCGTCTGGAGTTTCTGATTTAAGGATTCAAGCCATGGTGGAGATTTGTTGGTATGCCTTGAATACGTATTAGCCGGTTCGACAGGTTGTTACGGGGGTCTAGCTGAGGAAGCTAGGGGAAATATAGAAGCTTCACTTCTTGATTTTACGAAATTGGATTGAAGATGATTTGATTGAGAATGACATGTTTTGCAACAATTACCTGAAGCAAATACCTCAAGTTACAATGTGCTAGCAGGTTTTGCTCAATTTGAGATATAATATTTGCAAAAATAACTCGTGCAGCAAGATGAGTCGGCCCTTGTGGCATCAGGAATCTCTTACACCATCATCAGAGCTAGCGCATTCAACTATGCATTGTGTTTTTGTCTTCTGTTAATGTATCATATGATAATGTATCTAACAGGGCAAATGAACCTTGTTTCTCCTATCCGATTCTGTATTTGAATTAGGTTTACCATTCACAGTTCTACAACTTATAAATTAAAGGGAAAAAAAAGTAGAAGTTGTTGGTATGCATTGAATACTTATTAGCCGCTTTGACAGTTTCCGCCCCCGGCCCGACGGTATAGCATATTCTCTGCTTGGATTGTTTTGGCATTCTGTCTTCTGTTCTTGTTTGGCCGTAATGTTTTTGGGCTCATAGCCGTTGGGGTTTAAGGTGGAGAGGGCTATATGTATAGTGTCTCGTCATTTTATTATAACTCTAAGAGATGGGATTGGTAGAGAGTAGGAAATCTGTAATTCTGACCTTTTCTCTTTAGTGGAATCCGATCTTGGTAGGCCGTGGATGTAGCCAATTGATGAACCATGTAAATTCTCGGTGTTTTGTCTTTCGCTTTATTTTCTTTGGTTTTTCTTTCTCGGGTATTCCGCACAACAGAAGTCATTTACCAAATATGCTACACTACAGTGTTATACTCTGACTATAATCCTCTCTATCTTAGATTATTAGAATGATGGTGAGTCAGTGAACCCCAAACATGTTGTTTCAGACATAAAATTATGTTTTGATTTTTCATAATATGAAAGCTGAATTCTGCATATTTCTCTGCTGCACAATCACTGTTGTGATTTTTATTAGTGGCAAACTCCTTGGAATTGAGCTATACTATTTAATCTGGAAGCTGACTTGTTTGTAACCTAAATTGTGGATGCAAACTGCATGAGATTTCTTATTATTGTTTCTTCTTTCGTCTACCATGTAAAGCTTTAGTCTTTCCTCTATAGTTATCTCTGTGCAATAGTATGTTCAATGTTTTTCAGAAGGGTTGCATCACTACATGAAAACAGGTATAGAGACATCGATATTTCAGTGTTGGGAAAGAAATATCGATGCTGGAAATTTTATAGGCACTGGTATTATGTTAAATGAACCAAAATACCGATGTTTATGAATAAATCCAGTACACTGAATACTGGTGCCTATGAATAGATTCAACACGGGTAAACTGAATACCAGTGCTACATATCGGTGCCTTTGCAAAAAATTGTCTCAGTTTAATATATTCCAGCACCGGGTTTTGATGAATAACTTATGTCGGTGCTAATACCGGTGCTTATGACTAAAATAGTAATTTAGGCGGGTAAAATTTTGGTGGTAAAATATCCAACACCGGTATGTTGATGAATGACACCACCAATAGTAACGGTGCTTGATACATAGAAATTTTTTGAAAAGGGTTTACGGTATAATTTACTATTGAAAATGAGTTTAAGGTATGAGTTACCCAAGAACATGTATTAGCGCTTTCCAACATTTAACCAAAAATATAATTTATATTTTATTTATATATTTAGGCAAGAATAACAAAAATTATGTATTTTGGAGCAATGGATAATGGTGTAACACATTGTTGGTCCATAGTGTAATTTTCCAAGACCTTGTAGAAGTAAACAATGTTGACTTTCGAGGCTCTTACGTTCACCCATACATGCCCAGATCGCAAATTCACAATGGTATATTATTGAACTGCATTTTGGTGTCACCAATTTTGTGAGTCGACAACTCCAAATTTCTTGGAGAGACCTAAGTGTAAAAAGTAAAAATTGTACTCGTAACTCTAAATTGAAATCCGCTCGAATGTGATTCTACCCTATATACCCTCATTATATTTTCCAAGTCTGTAGCGGAATATTTATCAACAATTGGTCATAAGAACATATCCGTAATCCTTTCTAATTTTCCTTTCTTACTTCTAAGTACAGAATTCTAAGTTACTCTAGAACATGTACTAGCGATTTCCTACATTTCACATAAAATATAGTTTATTTTATATTTCTATATTTAGGCAAGAATAACAAAAATCATGCATTTTGGAGCAATGGATAAGGGGGTATTACAATTTTGGGTCATGGTGTACTTTTCCAAGATTGTGTAGATGTAATCAATGTTGACTTTCGAGACCCTTCCGTTCACCCATACATGCCCAAATCGTAAATTCGCAATTGTATATTATTGAATTGCATTTTTGTGTTGCCAATTTCGTGATTCGACAACTTCAACTTTCTTGGAGGAACCTAAGTGCACAAAGTAAAATTTTAACTTGTAACTCCAAATCGAAATCTGCTCGAAAGTGATGCTACCCTATACACCCCTGGTTTATTTTCCAGTTCTGTTACGAAATATGTCAACAATCCGGCACAAGAACATATCCATAATTTTTTCCAATTTCCCTTTATAACTTCTAATTAATCAACTCTAAATTACTTTAGAAAATGTACTAGTGCTTTTAAAATTTTCATCAAAAAATAATTTATTTTATATTTCTATATTTTTGCTAGAATAATCAAAATCGTGTATTTTGGAGAGAAGGAAAATGTCGTAACAAAGTTTCCGGCCATAGCATAATTTTTCATAAATATGTTTGTGGTTCTTCCGTTCACCCACTGTACCTAGAATTTCAAAGACGCAATCGTCTCTTATTTAATTGCGTTTTGGTGTCTTCAATTTTGTGATTCACCGTCTCCAAATTTCTTCTGTGGACCTAATAGTAATACTTTTAAAAAATCAACTTAGAGATCAAATAATACTAGCACCGGCATTGCTTTCATTCATAACGGTTCTATGTTATGGCGGGAAAATAAATTTCCTTAATTTTCATTCATAATTTTGGAGGGATTGATGAAAGTTTGAAATATTGGACTTAGCACAGGTATGAGTTACTTAGGCACCAGTATTTGTACTGGCGCTACATAGAATTTTTCCCCATGTTTGCTATCGGGTCCAAAAAAATGATACATGTACCCCATTTAAGCAGCCCTAAACATCTGCTTTTTATATACATATGCACCGGAATAAGCCATTTTGGCACCGGTGTTTGTACTAGTTCTTCATAGTTAGAAAAAACAATTCTCAGATTTGCTCTTAGGTTTTTTTTAAAAACCATTTAAAGCAGGCTTAAGCAGTTGCTTTTCATATGCATAGGCACATGTATGAGCCATTTTGGACACCGGTTTTTGTACAAGTACCGGTGCTAGGTACTTTTGAAAAAAAATGAGCCCAACTTGGTTACATGTGAACCATTGATTTCTTTTGTTCATTGAATCTCAACCATTAAAACTTTGTCTATATAAACAAAATTGGAAACCCCAACTCTAACCCACCCTCATTGCCTCTACCTCCTATCCATCCTCTCCCTCCTCCTCCTCCTCCTCCACCTTTCCATCTCCGTCGTCGCCTAGCCCCACTTTGAAGACTTCGACGCCTATGAAGACCCCCTCTCTTCCCTCCCTGCAACGCACATCCCCAACGCTATCTCTCGGACCAACCCCAATGTCATCTCCCCGCGTCATCTCCCCAATGCCATCTCCCTGAGCTCCACCAAAATTGTCAAGTTCAGCTCAGATCTGTGACACCTCAGCTCTCAGCGCCACCGCCACATCCCACCTCAGCCCCTGCTTCCAATCTCACCTTCAAGGTTCTAGTTATTTGATGTTATCTAGGGCTTATAGAGATTAGGTTCTATTTTTGATGATAGTTGATGTTGTTAATCTATGTTTAGTTCTAGTTTGTTTCATGAATTGTGGGTTGTTATGTATTTTCTGATATATGTAATGAACTTCAAAGCTGTGGTTATGAATTTTCCAGTTTTCTTACATGAAATTATGGTTATTTTATGTTTTCTTCATTGTATTGCTCTTTATGAATGAATGTGTTTCATATTCTGGTCTGTGAGTTCATTCTCGCCGGACGTATTTTTTTATTGATCACCTATTTACTAGCACCATTACAAACGAGCATAGGCACATGTATTTCGACCGGTGCCTAAATTGGGGGGTGTTGGATTGTAGATTTTTGGCACCAGTATAAACTACCGGTGCATTTGTAACTACGTTTCAGCACCACCATACTTCGGCACCGGTAGTCCGGGAAGCCCGAAATACCAGTGTCTATGTACCAAAATATCGGTGCCATAGGGGGTCCCTGCAGTAGTGCATCACTAATGCATTTATTCTTTCGATCCGTTTAGGACAATGTAGCTCAAATGAGGATCATATGTGAGATGGATTAATTCCAAGTCGGGATGATGGATCTCAGCTGTGGTATGATTTATTCTATTAGGACTCAAAAGTTTCTTTTTCTTTTGAACTTTTAGTTTTAAACATTTAATGACTTTAGACTAGAGTTTTAAGTTTCTATGCTTTGGAATGAACATCTTTAAGTTTAAATTACTTGAATTAGTGATTTCGTTTATATGGTAATGCAGGTGATGATTTTGATATTTTCTCATGATTCTATTGGTACTGTTAATTGGTGTTTGACTGCAATCTAGAATTTCTAAAATTTTGGTTGTACTATGGGTTCGGATGAACTATCGAAAGCGAAATCGTAACCGGTTTTGCTTTCGGTAGTTTTTTTAAAATGGAAAACTGAGCCACCCGACATCGGTAGGATTACAGTTCTAGTTTTGGGTCACCCGACTTCAGGTGGGGTTTCGTTTCTAGTTTCAGGTAAAACTTAAGACTTTTGTTAGTAAGAACCGAAGTCAAAAGGAGACTTTTTACTCCACCTCTTTTTACTTTGGTTATTTTTTGGTTCAAAACCGAAGTTAAAAGTGCTGTAGAATCAAAGTTAAAAGTCATTTCTCTAGTAGTGGAATAATGAAAGAAGTGGGATGGGCAAGGATAACCATAGTACCCATGTGCCCAAGACACAACATATTGCTAGGAAGCAAAAAAGTTATAAAGTCTGATAAGTCCATTACTTCTACTCCGCTAGCACGTACCATTAGAAATGATACTACCTCTAATTCTTAGAGGACAAAGAATGGGCGAGTAGATGACATTGCAGTTATATATGTTATACATTGTCTCTATCTTTAACTATATTAATGGGTATTTGATACAATATGTGGTTTTCTCACAATTTTTGAAAAAGTGGAAAGACCGGAGTAGGATTTAAGATCAATGAGAGGTCCTCCTACATAAGGGAAATTAAGCAAGGGTTGCTCCATTGAATGTAAGAACTTATAGTTTATGTATGCCTTATGGACTTACACTGAATCATATAATAGTTATTTCGATCTAAGTGTTACTATAACACATTTACCATTTATGGGTTGGGTGGGGGAGGTTTTAATTATAGTAAGGAGCAATGGTTGTTACATTTTAAATAGATGTGTTGTGGTTTTTGCAAAATTTCACAATTGTCTTTATTTTCTTGATATGGATAAAGAATTTTATGTCGCAAATATAAAAAATGGGCTAATAACAAATTATTCGAGTCTAACATACCTCTGGAAGTGTTGATTTAACCACATGAACATAAAGCGCATGCAGTGACTCTAGCGAAAGGATAGTGTGGAATCATTTGACTTAGAGTTGTTTGGGACCTACAAATATTGTGATGGAAAAGTGATAAAATCACCCTTCATATTGATGGATGATGGAGCAAGTGAACTTTTAGGGCTTATTAACAAAGTATTTTGTGTACCAAGTGTGTTCAATTGCAAGAGGTGAATTCATAAATTCATTAGCATCACTGATTATTTGAGTGGATATAGTTGTTTACTTGATGTAAGGCAAGTCTAATTACTTTTAGAAATTTGAAGAATTTCAAAATGAAGTTTAGAATATACTTGAAAAGAAAATTGAAGCACTTCAATTGGATTGATGTGGAGAATATTTAAGCTAGAATTTTATTGACCATCTGAAGGAATGTGACATTTTTTCATAATTAAATCTTCAGGAACACAATAATGAATTGGTGTGTCCATAAGGAGGAACGATACCTTACTGGATAATTTTAGTTCAATAACGGGTCAAATCCAGTCTTCCAGTTTCCTTATGAGGGACATACTCTTCTAAAAAGTCAGTATTCACATTGAACCGGGTATTGTTTAAAGTAGTAGGAAAGACACCATATGGGATATACAAGGAAGGGTTCCTTGAATGTCTTTTCTCTTAAAGAGTTGGGGTTGCGAAGCAAATGTGAAACGAGGATTTTGGAAGAAGAAGTGTATGTACCACAATATAAGGGTTTTATAAGCCAAAAAAGCACTGGGAAAATATGTGAGCTTCAGAGTTCTATGTGTGGATTGAAGCAAGTATCAAGGAGTTGGAACATACATTTCAACGAAGCAATAAAGAGATTGTCGCTCAACGAAATTTTAAGAAATCTTGTTTATACAAGAAGGTCAGTGGGAGCAAGATTGAACCCCTACTCCTCTATGTCGATGACATTGGAAATGATAATCCGAAACTTAAGTCTATGAAGACTTGGTATGGAAAATTTTTTGCGATGAAGTACTTAGGAGAGGAAAAATACAACTTGGTAATCAAAATCTACATAGGTAAATCAAAGAGGATGATTGACCTTAGTCAAAACACTTAAAAGATTTTCTACCCATGATTCATGACATGACTCTTAGCAAGACTTGGTGCCTATCGAACTTGATGAGTGAAAGAGAATGAGTATGATCGCTTATGCATAAGCAAAAGGGTTTATTATGCATGTGATGATATGTACTCTCAGTTATATCTCGTATTCTTAGAGCAAAATGATGAGATATAAAATAGATTAAGGTGAGGCACATTAGTGTGCGGACAAGAAAATGTTTTAGTGCCTCAAATTGACTAAAGATAAATTTTGGGGTGTATAATGAAAATGAGTTGGTTGTGAAAATGCTAAGTAAAGCGCTATTATTGATTTTACAATAAGAGCTGAGTACATTGTTGCTTTTGAGGCTGCATAGGAAGGTGTTTGAATTAGGAAAATAATCACTGAGTTTGATGTGGTCCCTGTCTTAGCTGACTCACTGGCTCTCTATTGATATAGCGATAGAGTCTATGCGTAGGCAAAATGAATCAAGGGAACCCAATGAGTCCAAATTTGTCCTCAGAAATTTCACATTCTTTGAAAGTATTTCAAGAATGGTGAAGTTATTATATGCAAGGTAAAAAAAATGATAACAAATTATCGATCTAGAATCTACACCTCTTCAACAGATGGAGCCTAGGGCTCGCACATTTGTGATAGGAATTAAGCAGTTTGGAAAGTGGTTGTGGTTTCTGTGATGTTCTAGTGATCAAAATTTTGTGATTTCAGACATTGAAGATTGAACTGTTTAACATATTATGAAATAATCATTTCATATTCATTTAACTTGGTTTAGTTTTGAATGAAAGTCCGAAAATAAATTTATATCTCCAATTAGGTTATCATGAATATGTCTTGGATAATGAAACCTTATTTAGTGAACTGTAGTGTAAGATTGATTATGTCCCTAGTTTAGGTCATTGAGAGTGGACACCCATGACTGAAGAAAACTAGTTTGCAAGTTGATTCATAGTGTTGTTACAGGCTGAAGAACGTGGGATGTCATGAATTGATTGCATGAATGCTAGTTGGGAACTTTTATTCGACAGACCCGCCATGGGAATACTTTAAGATTTTCAGAATGTCATAAGTATGTCTCATTGGCTATAGGATTACATTCCTCATACCAAAGTAACTCAGAGTTTGCTTGCTTGTGGATTGTTGTACTTTGAGGCTATCAACCGTCGCACCGCAAAAGGATACTATAATGGCAGTTCTTGGTTGCCATGAATCGAGTGGAGAAAACTTAAATGTATAAGAGTGATTTTGTCCTCTCATTTACATGAGATTGTTGTCTTATTAGCATCTCGGAGAGTTGGACTGCTTGGTTGTGCTTAGATGAATTAATGATTAATTATTTGTCTTAACAGTTTGACTCAAGAATTTGAGAAATGCATATAAACTTGATAAGGATGACACGTTATCTTACCTTATGTTCAGATGAAGACATTAAGTGACAAAAGAATAAGAATGCACACTTGTTCTAAAGGACAAGTGGGAGATTGTTGGAATAGTATCCTTTAGTCAATTTGTATTTTCCACAATATAGTTTGAGGATCAATCATGGAGATAATTAATTCAATTATTTTGAGTGATCTGAATGTTTACATGAAAATTGCTTTCGATCAGCTAATATCAATTATATTGGGCTTGTAACTTATTATGACTGAACCTATAAGGTCACACACAAAGCATGGAATAAGATAAAAAGAAATAGCTATTAGGCTACTAGCCCAGATAGTAATTATATGAGAATTGAGTTTAGAACTCATTTAGTCTAATTGGGCTAGGCCAAGATTGACTTGGATTAGGATTTACTGGAGTTATGTTTATTTTGTACAAGCAGATACTTTACAGGAATGAACACTATGAAAACTATTGGAACCCTGGCTATCCAGAACGACGAAAACCAATCCAACCATTTCTCATAAAATAAACTTCACTGGAAAGAGAAGAAACAAGACAGGGTCTTTGCTTGCCGATCAATGTTCTAAACTGATGGCGGTGAAGGTGATCCAGTCGTACTGTGTGGATAGGTATATAGGAATCACATATGGGATTCCCGTCTCCATGGTTGATCGAATATGACAGTAAAACATGCTTCAAAGGTAATCTAAACTTTTAGATAGATTCGAATTAATTACACGCAAGAGATCCGGGATTAGATAATTGAATTTATGCTAAATTAGATCTAATCAATTCCCAAAATAAATATGATTAGCAACTTTGTATTATTATTTTCAGTTAAATAAATATCTCTCATATATTGATTTTGTTGTATGATTATTTAAATTTTTAGTATGGGTTAAATTATTTTTTCTTGAAGAATTAATGCATTTGCACATTAAACTTCACTTATTTGTATTTAAAAATAATATATGTTTAGCTTTCCAAAAAAAAAATATGTTTTATATAGTAAAAAAATTTAGAACATAAGACTCATTTAGGACCTGGTTTAGACCAAAGACCCATTAGATCCATCGGATTTTGGTCGTGGCCTAACATTTTTCAAACCCTATTGGTTCAGGTCCGGTCTAAGTCGAGTTAAATTTTTTATGATGGGGTATGGGTCTTATTAGATCCGATTTAGACTCGACCCATGTTCATCCCTAAAGAGAAGTTGAGAATTAGGATAAAACTCAAATAAAAATTGGGTAGGTGGGTGTTAAGTTCACATTGTGTATGGGATGCTTATTAGGGTCTCTTTCCCAAGCCTGCTTTAAGACTTACAAGAAAATCAGACGAAGCTTAGACAGGCAGGTCCTGAGTCGTACCTTCTCCAATGATCAAATCAGATCGAAGGTTGTTTGTTGAGTATTGGTAACGTGTTTAGAACTAATGAACTTTCCTCATGTCCTTATCAGTGGGTGATTATTCAATCTTTGAGAAAGTCCCAGGAAAGACGGTATTTCCATAAGTTTATGGACAGTCCATAGTGGTTTTTACCTTAAATGTTAAAAAAATTACAAAATTTAAATATTGTTTTTCAAAAGTTAAAACAAGTAATAATATATATGGGAAAGTGCAAAAATGACCCTATAAGATGGAGAAAGTGCAGGAATGACCTTCTAAACTCTGAAAGTGAAGAAGTAACCCTATGTTTTAGTCAAAATGTGCAATTTTACCCAAATTGAAATATTCTGGCATTGACCGAAGAAAGTCAGGCATTTACCGTTTATGAAAAGCTAAAAATACTCCTAAGCTTAAAACTAAAAATCTAATGACTATTATACCCCTAACCCTAAGTTTCTTCTTCAAGTTCAAACACCATAACCTAAACCTGCTGCCTCAATCACCGTCAACCGCCAAACGCCGCCGCCATCACAGCCGACCACTACCGCCACCATCTCCTGCTTGTCACCACCCCTCCCTTCCTCTCTCCTGCCACCAGCCACCACCAGCTCCCGCCGCGACCTTTGACACCCTCTCGCCCGCCACCACCCCTCCCGCCCGCCCGCCACTACCTTTCGGCGGTGGATTGATAAACCCAAACTTCGCCTATCCACTGCCCATCAGAGCCTCACCCGCTCTGCCCCAAGCCTGGAATCACCGCCACTAGTAAGCCCCCAATCCCTAGAACCACTGCCACCAGTAAGCTTCCCGCCTAAACCCCAGCCCCCCGTTGCTCATTTTCTCCCTCGCCTAAACCTTAGCCCCCGCCGCTCCTTCTCTTCCTCCGCCTAACCCCTAGCCCCTCGTCGCTCCGTCTCTCCCACATCACTCTTCCCTAGCCCAGCCCCCCCTCCCCCGCTCCTCCTCTCCCTCCGCCGTTCCTCCTCTCCCCGTCGTTCCTTCTCTCCCCCGCCGCTCCTTCTCTCCTTCGCTGTTCCTTCTCTCCCCCGCTCCTCATCTCCCTCACCGCTCCTCTTATCCCTTGTCGTTCCTCCTCACTGCTCCTCCTATCCCTCGCCTCTCCTCCTAACCCTTTCTCTTCCATGAAGGCTGTTATGAAACAACTAAAGGACAAGAAATCACTGGCAATGAGGAATCAATGGCGGCGGAGAAAGGGTTTTCGGTGTGGGAAAAGAATGAGAATGAAGAGAAATGGGAAAAGAAAGGAGAAAGGTTAATGAGATGGGGATATTTTCGTATTTTTTCTATTTTTATTTTTTGAATTATTTTAATCATGGGTATAATAGTCATTTTACCAATTTCCGGCCAAATTGACTGTAACTGTTGACTGTTGACTATTTGGTCAACAATTTCGAGGGTTATTTTTGCACTTTCAAACTTTACAAGGTCATTTCTGCATTTTCGCCCAAAACATAAGGTTAAAAATGCGCTTTTCTCTAATATGTATTTGAATGTGAAAATATAAAAATATATATTATAAAAAATATTTTCAAAATTTTTAAATTTAGTATTCCCTCTCTTCCAGCCAAATCTGCACAAAATCTTTTTTCCAGTCAAAGTACTCGAACTTTGACCAGATATTTGAATACATACATGAACAATAATTTTTATCGTATGAGATATAATTAGATTCGACATAACATGTAGTTTCCAAATATCAAATTTTTACGTATCGTTATTGTTCGTAGCTACACATATTTACATTCAAACATGTTTATTGGAGACCGTGAAAACGTTTCTGTGCAAGTTTGGCTGGAACAGAGGGAGTATGTAATTTAACAAAGGCAAAGTCTTGGGAAAGACCGTCTTTCCATAAACATATGGAAAGACGGGGTTGAATTATCATTATATAAATGTAGAAGATTTTAGTTGCAATATTAAAATTTTATTATGCAACATGCAGATGTTATGAGTTTATGACCCGATTAATGCAAGCCGAAAATCTTATCTTAATTTATTCTAACTTGCAGTTTAAACGCTGGTCTTTCCATAAGTTATGGAAAGACCGTCTTTTAAAAGACTGACTTTTTAACAAATACAGTGTATGTAGTAAAAAATAAGTGGTCTTACATAAGATTCATTCCTAATCTTTAACTGTGAAACATTTTCACGCCAAATTTTTATTTCACCTGTTCCGGTAAAACCGACTAAACATATCAGGAATTTTTACTGAGTTTGTGCCTACAGCCCAATGAACCTGTAAAATGAAGTATATATTTTCACTGGTCTAGTCTTCCAATAGTGCAACATGTGAAAACTAGCGGGACGTGTGCTGTGCAGAACCTTTGGTACAAATTGGTAAAACCGAGCAGTGAAACAAACCCCTGCATCTAGTAGTGCAAAAACATCATTCCCCAGAATGCATCCACCAGGCCTATGTGGAGCTGTTGAGATGATGAGTCATTAGAGAAGCATAAGCCCCATTAGCCATGTTTACAAGATCATCATGCCTGCCCTTCTCAACTATCATGCCATTCTTCAAAACAGCAACAGTGTCACTTGCTCTGATTGTGTTTAATCTGTGAGTTACACCTAGTGTTGTTTTGTTTAGCATCACCTTATTCAGTGCTTCTTGAACAGCCTTTTCTGATTCGGCATCCAGCGAACTTGTTGCCTCATCAAGCAATAGGACTTTCGGGTTCTTCACTATTGCCCTTGCAATGGCGATTCTTTGCTTTTGGCCACCAGATAGCGCTTCAACTCCATGTTTCCCTACCCAAGTATCATATCCCTCAGGCAGTGCTGATATGAAATCGTGTGCATTCGCTAATTTTGCTGCTGCTACTATCTCATCTTCAGTTGTCACATCTTGCTTACCGTACGATATGTTGCTACGAATAGTTCCATTGAAGAGTACTGGCTCTTGGCTCACTAAACCAATCTGTTTTCTTAGCCATTTCAGCTCATACTTCTTAATATCAATGCCATCAATATATATGCATCCCGAGTTGACATCATAGAACCTTTCTACTAAGTGAATCAATGTTGACTTGCCATTACCACTTTCGCCAACAAAAACAACTGTCTGCAATACCCAGTAAAACCTTTAATGGCTTATTAACTTTTCTAAGCATAATGAAATGAATGCTACGTATGCGCGATTGGAAATGAGAATGTACCTGTCCAGCCAAAATGCTCAAAGAGACACTTTTGAGAATTTGCACGTTAGGGCGCAATGGATAACTGAAATTGACGTCGTTAAAGTCGATGTCACCCACTATGCCTTCCAATGCGCTGTCCATTTCATCATCGAATTCATTTGTTTTTTCACAGTCCAAAATGCTACACATTGAACTAGCTAAACGAGTTGCCTTTTTTAAGTCGAAAGCCATTCCACTGGCTTCCGCTATCCCTGCTGCTGTGGCTACCAAAGCAATGAAAACCTGCAATCCAAATTTTCAGGGTCCAGTTTTCGACAACAATGACAATTTTAGGTTCATAATTCGAATGCCACCTTGAAAATTTCCGGTGGTGTTGCTTTCTTGTGTTGGAGAAGTTCTGCTCCAACGTAGAAGCACAAGGCACTTGTTGCGTAGAATGCAAATTGAGAAAGACCACAATTTATGCTGCTTGCAAGACAGATCCAAGATATCCTTTGGTCGGCTGAATTCTTCTGGTACAAACTCATCATCTTACTTTCAGCACAAAGTGATACAACTGTCTTTATGTTGCCAATAGCATCGCTTGCAACTTGGCTTTTCTGGATATAGTTAAGCTGCGAAGAGAGAGCAGGTCAACTAAATTGCCTTTCAGTCGATAACCTTTGAACTATTAGTGTGATTTCTCTTTGACTAACCTCAGCATTAGTGGTGATCCTTCGAAGCAGCTTTGTTTCCAGTAGAGCTTGGATTGCCACAACTGAAAATAGGATGACAAGTACCAATGCCAAAATCCAGTTCTCAAAGAAGGCTATGAATAGTCCTGCAGCGAAAGTCGACATGTTCTGTACCAAGAGGGATAAGCCATTACTCACAAGACTTTGTAAGGTCGAAGCGTTGGAAGATATCCGTGCACCAACTGCACCACTGAGAAAATCCAAAACAAGAAAATCCATCAAATGAATATCTTGATCAATGGACACAAATTAAGACCATTAGAGTTACTAGTTCATTTACCTTGAGTTTAAAGGTTTATCGAACCAGCAGATGTTTTGATGTATAACCTTCTCAAATGAGAGCAGAGAAAGCCTTTTGGTCAACCTGCTGCTTGCAGCTCCAAAGCAGTAGTTCTGCAAAAGTGCTGCCAAAAAAGTGACAATGCCTAATATCACAAACATGAGTGCCCAATGATTTGTATCCCTTTTCTGCAGTTTTGGAGGCTCGTAGAAACTCGCAATTGCAGTTGCAAATAGTAATCCAAATATAGGAATTGATGCACCAAATACTACTGAAGATAAAAATCCAATCAGGAAAAGTGGGATTTCCTTTTTGCCAAGATTAGCGAGCCGTGCCACAGAAACGTTTCCATGCTTGTCAAAGCTGAGTTCCTTTGATTTCACGTTCTCTTCCGCAAAACTAATATCAGTAGCAGTGGCACTACTGACAGAATGATGATGTAACAACGAAATTTCCACTGCAGAAATTTCAGATAACGGAGAACCCTCAAAATTGTCAACCGGTTCATTCTCAGTCAGTCTCGCAGGCATCCAGGTGTCAACTTGATCGTTTCTCTGTGAGAAAAATAATTTGGAATAATGCCCATACTCATCTCCGACCAACTCATCATGTGTCCCTAAAATTTTATAAACATTAGTATTTTTGATGAACCACTATATTAAGGGTTTGCACAAATATTATAGAAGAAACCATATACCTTGCTCAACTATTTTCCCACCATGCATAACTGCAATCCTGTCAACACCCTGAATGCTAGTCAAATTGTGTGTCACGATTATTGTTGTTCGCTTAAGTGAAATCTTAAAGATTGCATCATAAGCAGCCTTCCCTGTTTTCGTGTCCAATGCACTGGTTATTTCGTCAAGGAGAAATATTCTCGGGTCCTTCAAAATGATCCTTGCAATTGCAATTCTTTGCTTTTGTCCACCTGAGAGTTGAGTTCCACTCTTCCCTACCATGGTTTCCAGGCCCTGCAGCAGAAGAATCCACCAGTCGACATGAACAACCGTTAACATGGTATGTGTAGCAGTTTACAGTTCATAAAATACCCTTTAAGAACATGAAAATGGTAATAAAGAAGCTAAGAATGTGAGCAGAAAAGAAACTTAAAAGCATGAATCATGAATCATCACCAGTGGAAAGTCACCAATGAAGTCTGCAGCAGAAGATAGTTCAAGTGCCTTTCTGATCTCATCTTCTGTAGCGGTTTCTTTTGCATATAATATGTTCTCCCGTATTGTTGTATCGAACAATACTGGTTCCTGACTGACTAGACCAATGTTTTCTCTGAGCCAGCTAAGTTGTAATGCCTTGACATTGACACCATCTATTAGGACTTCACCTGCCTCAGGATCATAAAACCTCTCAACCAAATTGATCACTGTCGACTTCCCATTTCCGCTCTTTCCAACCAGTGCCAACACAGTACCACTGGGAATGTGTAACGACAGGCCAGAGAACACTTCCACACTTGGCCGTGCTGGATATTTGAAATAGATATCTCTGAGCTCAATTTCCCCTTTTATATTTTCCAAGATAGTACCTGTAGACCCATCGATTTCTGGTTCCCGCTGGATCACTTGCAGCGTTTTCTTTGCCGAGGCTTGCCCCAGCGTAATTGCATTCAGACAAGTGGAAAATTTCCCCAATGCCCTGTTGCAAAATGGTGGAAACAATGACTTTTGAGAGCTATATAGCTATAATCTGACGTCCAGGAAGACTTGCACTCTTCATAATTAAATGTAGTAATAACGTAGAATATAGAAAACATTGCACTTACGTTCCACCATACACTAAGGAAACAAGAATGCTTGCGACCTGTCCACCATTGAAACCTTTGCGTAGGATCAATTTCGAGCCGTACCAGATTGCAAGGCCGAAATAGGAGAAGACTATAAGTGTCACAGTACCTAATCCCAACCCGGAGACTAATCCTTGTCTCTCTAGAAGATAGTACGCTCTTTCCAGACGCATATCATAGCTAGCAATGGCTTCCAATTCTGCTGTTAAGGATGATACCTAGTACGGAGAGGCAAAGAACATTATATCGTCAGCGTAGAGAATTATACATGCCAAACTTACACGTATTATTTTCTGAAATAGTGAAAGAACCATACAGTTCTAATTGCACCAACTGTTTCTTCTACCACATCTCCAGCATCGGAGGATGCAGCCTGTTGACGGCTTAACATATTCGTGAGGATTCTTGCCATAATTCCTCCAACAATTACTAGACCGGGGATCATAGAGACTATCACTAGAGAAAGATTCCATCCTCTAGAAAACGCGATGAAAAATCCGCCAATAAATGTTGATATATACTGGAAGGATTTTCCGATCTAATCAGTATTAAATAAATAAAAGTGATCACGTTAGGCATTTCCAAAGGCATTTCATTGAAATGTGAATAAAAATGATTTAGAATGACCTGTTGAGAAATTGCATTTTGAATGGTTATGGCATCACTAGAGGCCATACTGATGACTTGTCCCACGGACATCTCAGTGTCGAAGAATCCGATTTCTTGGTGTAACAAGGAGTTGAAGTATAGTGCTTGTAATCTGGAAGCTTGTCTTTCACCCGTGATAGTCCAGCATAAGACCTCTGCAACAGAATGAATGATCACCATTGTTAATGGGAAGATTAAGACAGGTACATTGTTCAACAACTATTGAAAAAGATTGTCCAAGAAAAAACATTGATGCTAAAGAAGAATAGGTTTGTGATTTATGGTTTATGGACTTTACCATCTCTAGTAACTAGTTTTGCCTAACGTACAACTTAGAGTTTGAAAGTTTTTGAAAATGCCCAAATGACTCTGGCCGAATATCCTAAGAAAGTGGAAATGATGAAATTTCACAAGTATTTGTTGATATTTAGAATACTTGCTTAATTTCTTCAATCCACGGGTGAAGTGGATGGGTGGCGGCGATTTGGTGTTTGAGGTGCTGATTTGCGGTGGATAGTGGTGGTTGCAGCGGTGGTGAGTGGTCATTTGTTGCGGCAATGTGGGTGGTGTGGTTTATTACTCTGTACCATCAATTCATCTCCGTATTTCCTATTCTTTGGGTTGGGTGTTGTGGTTTTAGCCTATGCGAGGGAGGGGTTGGTGTGGGCGGCAGCTGTGTGGATGCGCTGTGATGGTGCATTGGCGGTGCCATATCAATACGTGGCGTTTGGGTGGTGGTGAATTGGTGATGAGAAAGGAAGAACGCGGTGGTGAATTGGTTATGAGAAAGGAAGAACAAGGTGGTGAAGTGGCAAAGGTTCGGGGAATTTCGTCCATAAATTATCGCCATCTACATCTAAAAGAAGGTGCTTTGGAGTTAACGGTGAAATCTGTAGTCCTCGTAACCACATTTGTGTGCGCATCGGCAAAACCAGAATCATATATAAGGGGCTTGATATTATTAAAATAAGAGTTGATCTTTTGACATGCGCCTTATTCATAATTTTAGATAGTACACATATTTTTTACCTTACACACTACATTTATTAAATTATATACTAAATTTAGAATTTTAAAAATATTTTTATAGTTTATATTTTTATCTTTTCACATTAAAATATACATTATTACTTGTTTTAACTTTTAAAAATAATATTTCAGTTTTATAAAAATTACAACATTTAAATTAAAAAGTACAGTGGATTGTCCATACACTTATGGATATGTCATCTTTCGTGAGACTTTCTCTTAGAATAATTAAACATTTAACACACCTAAATTCATATATTCAAAGATAAATCGTAAATATATTTAAGCGCAATTTGTTTTCACAAAGTCTTGTTTTATACAGTTAAAACATTAGGCAATGACCATTAAACAATTATTATATATTCTGATTGGAATAAGGTTTTATTTTAAAAAAAAACTACTAAAAAGGTGGAGGCACTAGTGGAAAGAGTTTGATTAAAGGCAGCAGTCAAGAGCACTTTTTGAAGAACCGTCTTTGATTAAGTTCCGAGTAAGGTTATGAACTCGGAATTTTTTTCATGTTTGATTAAAGACAGTTCAAAATTGATCAAACCTGATTCTTAAAGAACTGCCTTTGATGGATGCAATTAAAGGTGGTTCTATTGTAGAACCCCTTTAATGGGGTGTCTTTATGGGGTCACTATATAAGCAAACCCTAAATTACTCCATGCCTTAGTCATTTTCGTTTTCATTTCCCATCTAAACCAAGTCTTCTCTCCTTCACCTCCCTCACCTCTCTCTCCCACCCGATCAACTTCACTCCGGCCACCGCCACTACCCTCTCTCCCTCATTCAGCCACCAGACTATTTCCCTCCCTCTCAGCCCCGCCTCCGCTGCGTTGTCATCTCCGGCGGAGCCCCCTCACCATTGCCTCTGTGTCCTTTGCGCCTGAGCCCCTTTGCCTCCGGCCACCTCCCTCCCTATCAGTCCCGACTCCAGCGAGAAGCTTCCTCTCCGCCCCATGAAGACCACCACCGCCAAGACTCTAGTGAGAATCTTTCCCTCCGCCACCGCCCCGGGGGGGGGGGGGGGGGGGGGGGGGGGGGGGGGGGGGGGGGGGGGGGG
>JAULKM010014839.1:0-14555 GCA_032355605.1 Rubia tinctorum
CTCGATTTTGAGGTTTTTACAAGGCTTGGGAAACCTATAAATATATCCCCCACCTTTGGTGGTTTTGATAAAAAAAAGTAGGTGTTTGAAATATGCCTTGAAGGGGCTTTTATTATAAGTTGTAAGTCTTGAAGAATTACCTTTAGATACTTTTAATTATAGGTTCCTCGATGTATACTTGTAGGCGCTTGAAATATGTCTTGAAGCTGCTTGAATTATATGTTGTAGGAGCGTGAAGAATTACCCATAGATATTTGAAATATAAGTTCTTTAATTTATACTTGTAGGTACTTCAAGTATTACTTGTACATGTTTCATTAACAACATAAGAAAAAAGTATACAGTAAAGGAATTTCATATATAAAAACTCGTAGGTGCTTCAAGGGTTAGTTATTGGTTCTTTAATAACTATTTGATGTGTAGTACGTAAAAGCTTACAAAATTGTCTTGATGTGAATACATGTAAAAGCTTAAGATATTGGCTTGTGCTATCGGAATCCCCCTCATGAGCTTACAAATTTATCTTTCATATTGGTTTGTGCTCATTCTGATATTGCGCGTGTATAGCCAATACACGACCCGCATCATTTCGGTTGAACGTAGCAGAAGAAAATGGTCCCCAGTGTTTTTCCATGCTTCCATGGTTTTAAGGAATATCGAAGTCAATGTCAAAGAAGCCACTAAAACAATAAATTCATAGGCTATACGATTCTTGACTATGTCAGTGAGATTCACGTGAAAATTTATAATTGATCTTATCTTGTATTAAATATTAGCCATTAGATTGCTTCTATTTAAGGTTCCGATTTAGTCTCACATAAAAGTGTTGTCTCAAGAAGATGGGTGGTCTCACATGATTCCAATTCTATACATATTTATCTATATATGTCTATGTCTATGTATATGTACATGTCTACGTACATGTACGTATATGTACATGTCTATGTATATATACATGTATATATATATATATAATTGGGAGTGTGTGAAGAAATTTTAACTACTAATTTAACAAGATCAATGATCCATATATAAAAAAACTAATATTATTCCTAATAATTAATAAAAAACATGGATGCCCTATTCAAGTCAAAAGATTATTGGATTGGATCAAATTTACTTTCATTCGTACACATGTCCATATTCTTCATGTTTCATCCAAAAAAAATTCAGTGCGCATCCGAAGATTTTGCATTGGCATTGATTCAAACTAGTTCGTCGATTAAGCTATCATGATTTAAATCAGGTTTGTTTCAATTTCATGTGTTTGTATTTTTTTCCATGCATGTTCTTCTATTAGGGTTTTCTTTCACAAAATCTTTTTGAATTTATTTTTTATAATGATTTAGAGGATTCTAAGTTTTAATCAAAGCTTACGCGAAGGAAATTATCCAGCTCTTCGCAAAAAAAATTGAGGTAAAATTACAAATTTCTAGCTCTCTTTGATATAATGCTTAACGTTCTTGTGTTTTAAAGAAGCTTCTCTATGCATTTTGCATTGACTCGTCCCCTCCCGAGTGTCGTTAAACAAGAGAGGATGACGGTTAGGGATCAAATGTAGAATTTATATGTTGCTTCAGTTTATACTACTATACTACCAAGAATAGCAGATAGCGGCAAGTACGGGGGTCGTCCACAGAGATGTTAGGAATCTGGTAATCTACTAACACAACCGTGGTTGGGTCGTCAATCTGACCTCATATTAGGAATAAATAGTGTTGTAAAAATAACCATTGGGGGGAGTTTTTCAATTATCAACTACAAGCAGGCAATAAATAGGATAAACTGTATAAACAAACACTCTAGGAATATTGATGTAACATGGATGATATCATTTTGATCATTGATTTCATCAATTACAAGAACTTAACCCTATTCTAGTTTTTTTGTCAAGTGGTGGACAATGGTAAAAAACTTCCCCTAATCTGTCACTTAAAGGTGCGCATATAAATTCTTCCACAGCCTCGCCTCCACAACTAGGGGAGTGAAAAATGGCTATGGCACGTTGCGCTGGTCTGATTCTCCCAAGTACGATTAAGTCCCTGGCATAACACCATGAACGAAACTACCCCTAGGCCTACAAAGACAAAGGAAGTATCTGTCTTATCAATGGCTTCTAGAATCAACAAGGTAACCCTGGTTTGCTACCTATTCTATCTCTACCCACAACCCTTCAAACCTCTTTGGTAGGCTAACTATATTCATGGTAAATCGTGACGATTAACAACGGTAACCTTCGTGCACAAGCCCAGTTCCGAACTATCACACCCCAAGCGAATCTAAGTTTCCTTAACTGGGGATTAGCAATAGTACACCAACATGAAAGTAGACTCGGTTGTGTTCCAACAAAGTGTGACTATCTGGAATTCATAAGAATATTAGGAACAAGCCAACATAATAATCACAGAACACATAGAAATTGGTAGATTTAGAAATCTCACAAAATAAACATCAATATATGAATATAAATATAGTCCCCAAGCTAAATTCCTACTCCCTAAGCATTGAACCCAAATATTTAATTGGATTCAACACTTTTGGGCAAAAGAAAGATGAAAAGAAAAAAAAAACTAGAGATAAGTGAGAGTTCTTTCTCTCTCTAGCCACCTACTAAGATCTAAAAATGAGCATAAACCTTAAATCTAGTAGAAAAAGGTCCATCTATATAGTAGTAGGGAATTTAGCCCTGAAATAGGCCAAAAACCCCAGCAGCCGCCACGACTCACGTTCACATAGGGCGCTACTCCTGGCACAGGCCGTGCATGGCATTCTGGGCGCTGGTCCCAGCATGAACTGTGCCGCTCGTGCTGGGCGAACCTTTTGTCACCCGGCATAGTTCTTTTTCTCTTTTTTGATCCACGTCATGCATCATTTTGCACACCCTGTAAGCTAGAACCTTGTTTTGCTCAGTACCTCAGTGCACCCCATATCATTCTTCACATCTCGTGGGCTTGTTTAGGCATTTGAAATGGCATGGGATGTGTAAAACGGAATATCTCACCCCGTACTTAGGCAATTTATGGGCGAAAAGAGGGGAGGCTCATGCCGAATTTTGGCACGGCTTGTGCCAGGTGACACCCGAAAGTTAATTTTAGTTAATTTTATAGAGCTTGAGAAGAAAAATCCAACGGTGACACCTGAAAGGGCTGATTATTCTCGGATTTCCCCCAGAACTTTGTGCAACCTCGAACAATGATCCCTCCATTTTTTCTTTGGTCTTCTTGAACTTTAACTCATCTTTCTTGATCCCAATTCCTTCTACTACCAAGATTTGGAGTTTGTGGCCTTGTATCTACTAGCATCCTTATGATTGACTTTCAATATCTTCTACCATTCTTGCGAATGGCGTTCAAATATCTACTATCACCCTCGCGGATGCCCTTTCACCAAAGAAAATGAAAAAGCACTAACGGGAAAATTACTAATGAGATCAAAGAGGAATACTAGGCTCCCAGGAACACAAATGTCCATTATTCTCAATTAAGTCTTCAAAACACTTTATTTATACAAGAAAACCAAAAGTGGTCATCTAAACCCTTTGTCATGCAAACCTAACTAAAACTATCAATCAACCAAACAAAATATGATAATAAATATGTTAAATACATCAGGTAACGTATGCATAACGGTGCACATCATGCGTCAATGAATTTTTTGCATTGTATGAAATGGTCGAATGACTTCTAGGCTGAACATTTTTTATTTGTTTTCATTTGTAGCCATGTTACCTTAAATGTGTGAGTTTTGAGGAGCCTCTGGGACCAATTTATTCTATATTGAAGCTGGTTCAAGTTGTTTTTGTGCCACTGTGAGGCTTGAGGTGTGTTTAGCTAGTTTTTTATCTGCAGTTGTAACTTTTTACCACTCCACTGTGCCCTGAGCTAGTTGTTTGTTCTAGTGGTTCAGTGCGAGATTATCTCTAAAACCCTTATTACTTGACTTCGTCCAGGAATCTTTAATCTAATGACCTATTTTGCAAAAATTCTTACAGTACAAGGGCATCCACTCGTATCCCACCTTGCACCATTGACTTTCGATTTCTAAATGTTTTAACTCAAAAAATATAATTTTCTACCTAATCTCTTTGGCAGCAACAACTTCATGGATGACTTTATCTACATTCTTCTTAATTTTGTCCATAGCAGCAGAGTATTCCATGGCATCTTCTTTCACTCGGATTGTATGGTTTCGAATTCCTTGAGGGTCTCGATCTGAGCCAACTCAACGGGCACTTTCTCTTTCCTGCTGAGAGCATAAGAAAAATGTCGTTCGCACACAAATTTTAAACTGCAATCAACAATCTCTATTACTGTAGATTTATGTGCATAGAACATTTAATTATGCACACTAATTTTATAGTACTTGTAATAAAACTTAATCAGATTATAATTGGCTTGCATCTGTTTTATAGTACTCCCTTCATTTCAGACGAATCTGCACACTTTTCTCTTTTGTTTGCCCCAAGAAAATTTGCACACTTTACATTTTAAAAAAATTGACATCTTAAAAGACATAATTACCCCAAATAACTTAAAATTCAATTCATTGAGCCCAACATATTCCCACCCTACCATTTCAGCCCTAGAAGCTTTCCTCGCATCATTTAACCCCCAGTACACCGCCAGTATTTCACCTTCTCCACCAGAAGCAATCTCCACTAGTGCCACCATCAACAGTCTCATTTCCACCACCCCCAGTCCACAAACCACCTTCTTCCATACAATCACGAAACCACCACCGGTACCCACACCATTATTCTCTCCCCCGCCTTCCCAAAAAACACATACAAATTATTCTATTGCATCGCCTCCGACATGGACGCCATGTCCTCCGTCCTCCTCCAACTCTGCACCTCCGTCGATGTCTTCTGAAAAAGATGTAGTATTATCCAAGAACAAGTTCATTTGAATCATCACTTAAGCTCATGAATTTTGCCCAATTTATGTGGTTATGTCACCGGTGGTTATACTCTAATGGTTATATCGCCGTCAAAATTAGGCGTCGATGTGCTGGAGAGGCGCGGAGAGGTGGAAGCCCAGAGGGCAGAGAGAGAAGAGGGGCACATGTTAACAGCTTGTTGTTTATTAAATAGGGTTCCTAATAAATGGAACAAGATCACTCTATTTGAGTTTTGGTATAAAAAGAAACCAAACTTGAATTATCTTAGAGTTTGGGGTTACCGGACGGTTGTTGGACTTCTCATTCCCAAGAGGAAAACATTAGGGGAACCAGTTGCATCTTTATTGGATATGCTATGAATTCCAAGGCTTAATGGTTCTATATCAAGGAATCTAATGATTTTATTTTGATTCACATCGTAATTTAATCAAGAGATGCTATCTTTGATGAAAATTGATTCTCATTAGTGTCAAGGCCAAGGTCAAGGTATCGAGTACTTACCTCAAGTATAACTATGGAGGAAGATGAAATATCACCTCAAGTCAAGTCAACTGAGCTTCGAAGGAGCGAGAAATGTAGGATTGAGAAGCCTTTCGGTATTGATTACCATATTTGTTTGGTTGAGGGATCAAGAGATCAGATAGGTTATCAATATTCATATTTCTATCATATTGATAAGGATCCTAATAGATTTATTAAGGCTATAAAGTCTCAAGATGTTGCTTTCTGGAAAGAAGCGATAAATGATAAGATGGATTCCATCATGGGTAATAATACGTGGGTTCTTTCTGATCTCTCACGTGGTTGTAAACCATTGGGTTGTAAGTGGATCTTGAAAATAAATATAGAAGTCGATGGCTCTATTGACAAGTATAAAGCTAGATTGATTATCCTAGGTTTTAGGAAAAAGGAAGGTATTGATTATTTTGATACACATGCCCCAGTTACTTGGATCTCCACTATTAGATTGTTGATTGCATTGGCATCTATCAAAAACCTAGTGATCCATCAAATGGATGTCAAACATGCATTTTTGAACAGAGATATAGAATAGGATGTTTACATGAAACAACCTGAAGTGTTTGTCATGCTTGGAAATGAGCATAAGGTTTGTAAAATCATTGTATGGGGATAAGACAAGCTCCTAAACAATGGCATTATAAGTTTGATAGGGTGGTTTTGTCGAATGGCTATAAGTTAAACCGACCAAACAAATGTTTGTATAGTGAATTCGATTTTTTCTGGAATTGGAGTAATCATTTATCTATATGTGGATGATAAGCCGATTTTCGGCACAAATCAGATCCAAGTAAACCTCACGAACAAATTCCGGTCATTATGTTTTAACATGAAAAACACGGGGGATGCAGATGTGATTCATAGTATTAAGATCCAACGAGAGAACAAAGGAATTTATCATACATGATCTCATTAAATTGAGAAAGTACTTAAGAAATTCAATTGTGAGAATTGTTCTCAGTCAGCAGTCCAATGGACTCGAGTGTGAAGCTTATACCTAATAAGGGTAAAGGGGTTTCACAACTTGAGTACTCACAATTAATTGGTTGCTTGATGTATGCCATGACAACCACAAAGCCGGAGATCGATTTTGCGGTTAGTAACTTGGGTAGGTACACACGTAACCCCAACATATATCATTGGCAAGCAGTTAGGGGTGTACTTAAGTTTCTAAATAAAACCATGAATTATGGTTTGTACTATGTTTGATTTCCTTCAATTTTAGAAGGTTATTCAGATGCTAGTTGGATAACAAATATAGAAGATCATTCTTCTACAACTATTTTGGTATTATTTCTTAGTGGAGGTTCTATTTAATGGGCTTCTAAAAAGCAAACTAGCATAACTAACTCCATGATGGACTCAGAATTTATAGCTCTTGTAGCAACCGGTAAGGAGGCAGAATTGTTACAAAATCTTATATATGAAATTCCATATTTTCCTAAACCAATTTCACCTATCTCTATTCAATGTGATAGTGTAAATAGTCATTGAAGCGTATAATGGAAAATCTAGACACTTAGGCGATAGGAATAGCGTGATTTGTGAGTTAATAACTCATGGTGTGATTTCAGTTGCTTTTGTAAGATCCCAACACAATCTAGCAGCTCACTTGAAAAATGGACTAGCTAGGGACTTGGTAACCAAGTCGGTGACTAGGATAGGTTTAAAGCCTATTGAAATCTTTAATTATGGGATGCCCAATTTTGCTCTGATATGATGTTGGAGTAAAATTAAATGTGGAAGGTCTAATGTTTGGGATTGATACATATTATTTCATATCATGAAGGTAATATGTTTTGACCTGCATGTAAGTTAGGTTGAAGTTTATCTTCTTATTGGATATTTTGACAAAGAACATTTGCAGGAGTAAGATTAAAGGGATTCACTTATATGAAGTTTGAAGTGTAGCCGATTCAAGAAGCTTGGACTTGGATTTTTATGCACCCGTGAATGAATAGGGACAAATGGCTTATATAGTATCAAGTTTTAGCTTTTGAGTTGTATTTCAACTTGTGTGTGGATTATCTTCAACTTTTCCAATAGTTTGAAGGGTTCCATCTTTAAAAACACCTGATTATTGAATATTTGGAATGTGTAGTTCACTAAGGTGAAAATTCAATCTTCAAGATATTTTCATTTATGCACTTGTTTGGTTTGGTTGTTGGATTTTTCGAATCAAGGATAATACTTAAATGGGGGAGGATATTTGGTGTTTTAAGAAGCACGTGTTATTTAAGTATGTTTGGATTCGAGTAATTCTGAGCTCGGGATATTAAAACAAGTTTGGTGGTGCGGAGTGCAGACTTGTATAAACCATCTACCAGCTTACAGTTTTAGGATAACTATTTAAATTTTATTGGTCAGAATTTTGATGACTAGCATGTTTTATCCTGGTGTGGAAAGATGTACATTTCATAGTACATTATAATTCTGATAATGGATGGTGGTGCGTATTAGGGATCGTTGCAATGTTATATTATTAATCTCTATCTCCATTGATCATATTGAGTATCAATGCGAGAATGAAACATTGGATGTGGAAGATGTAATCATTTATGTGGAAAGATGCGTTGGTTCATAATTAATTCTGATAACTATGTGGTTTGTATGAACAGTTGCATCTTCTAGGGAAAGATGCATTGGTTTGTATTGAGTATCAATGCGAGAACGGTACAATGGACATCACTTGTATAAACTATCTAGAGGGCTTTTTATCTCGGTTATCAGCCCTCTAAAAACCGAGATTAATGTGGGTGTAGTAAGAGGTACGTTTTTTTTACCTCGTAAGAAGATTCATATCACCTATGATAGTGTTTAATTTTTGACCGAGGTCGCATACACTTCGTAGAACTGTTGACCTGACCAATATGTAAGCTGCGAAGTCGCATATCCATAGGCATGAATCTGCATCATCGCACGTCATATCGATGAAGCCGAAAATGTGTGCGAGGTGTACCCGAATGGTCAAAAAAGTCATTGAAACCCAAATAATTATGAACGAGGCTTAAACACAGCTACTTTAAACACGAAATTTTAGATTTTTGACTATCGTATTAGATTTTGTTGAATTCATCGTAACAAGTAATTTTAAACATTAATTTTTTAATTTACTGTTATTATACGTAGTTAAACATATCACGATCAAATATGTTTAGTTAAACATATCACGATCAAATATGTTTCATGAATAGTATGATAATAATTACTGTATAATTTGAAATGGAACAGGGGGAGTATCAGAAGCACCACTCTTCCTACCCCACCCCCGCCCTGGTATATATGCTACATGACTACATCCCATCACCCCATTTGTGTTTTGTTTTTTTATGACGGGTTTTGACTAGAAATCCATTCTTATTGCTGACGAATGTGGTATTACTGGAATCTTGGCTGATCTCGTATTGATATTGTAGTGGCTCGGAAGCTGTATTACTCAGTCATTCTGGGCTTTGTTCATAGTTTAATTGGTTGATTTAGCTACCCGGTAGGAAATATCTGTTCAGGTGGTTTAATCGGTATTGCTGCTGTTGTTTTCTAGTAGGGGGAACAGATTAAGCTGTAGTCCATTCTATCACTGGTTATTATTGATGATGGCTGTTCATTTTTCTTGTTTGTTCTGACCAAGTTCTGTTCACTTTCTGGAAGAAGAAAAACACCGCACATGAAATTATTTATTCACTCCCATGCTGATGTTTTCCTTTTCTATTTTGAGAAGTTGTACATTCTTGGGGAATTTCTCCCAATAGTATCCCTACAACTCATGTGGGGTGAAATGGGGCGAATATAAATGTCAAGTGTAAAAAGTGGGATTGCTGATGCATTGCTTTTATCATTCACAGATTTTCCCATTTTATTCTTGGACACTAGCCAATGCCCATACTTCATATTTGTGCGGTCCCAATCCAAAGAACCCAGTTACTTTTTTGGTAACGTATTCTAATAAAATTTGTTAGAATATTTGAATGAAAATATGAGTAATAATATTATCGTATCTAATATTGTTGAATTCGTCGTAACAAAAAGTTTATAAACATTAAATTTTTGTTTACTGTTATTATAAGAAAATAAACATATTAACGGTCAAACACATTTTTTAAACAATGTGATAATAATTTATGGTAATTTAGTCTGTAATAGAAGGGGTGCACTGCTTTATAACCATTCATTTTCTTCAAGAATACTTATTTCCTTATAAGTCTGCATCACTAAAAGGAAGATGAGTGAATAGAATGAAAAGATTAACGAATTAATAAAAAAATTGTAAAAATTTGTATAACACTTATAAAAATACTGTTTATACTAGAAATAATGACTATTATTAAGGGTGAATTTTACTTAAAAGTTGAGCAACTTCTAGTATTTGGTAAACAACTTGGAAAAAATACTTATATTAGAAATAGAAGACATATTTTGAGCAAAAATAAAAATTAATCTCCCCCAACTTTAAAAATAAGTCAATTTTATGTATATATACTACTCCACCAAACGCCCAATGAGTCCATTAAGACTATTTTATAATGGTTCTCCAAGATTCAATAACAAGGTGATAAGTTAAGTAAATAATCTATCAATAATGTGATACGTCTTTGTCTTTGTGGGGAGGGAGGGATGGTATGGCGCATACCCTCGGAGTCCATTGTAGGGCTGGTTAGAGGAGGATCCACCTTTACTTGGGTTTTGTATTATCTTTATATACCATATAAAAATAGAATGTATAGATAAATTGAAGAAATCTTACTATAAAAGGAAAGTGTGTCAAATCCATAAAAATAATTATAGAAAAAAAGTGTGCGACATCCAATGAAACAGAGGGAGTAAGTTATATATAATGAAAAAAATTAGATCAATGTGTTGATAATAAAACGTTTTTCGTAATTTTTTCCTTTTCTATTATGATGATGAGAAGTTGTACATTCTTTGGGAATTCATCCCAATAGTATCCCTACAACTCATGTGGGGTGAATGGGGCGAAATTAAGTGTCAAGGGTAAAAAGTGGGATTGCTGATGCATTGCTTTTGTCATTCACAGTTCCCATATTTTCCCTTCTGTTCTTGTACAGTTGCAAATGCCCATACTTGATATTATCGCAAAGAATCTATTTTTTGGCACTGTTATCCAATAATATTTGATCGCATATTTGAATAGATATATGAATAATAATATTATAATATATAATATTTTTGAATTTATCATAACAAAAAAATTATAAATATTAAATTTTTATTTACCGTTATTATAAAAAGGTAAACATACTAACGGTCAAACATAATTTTTGAACACTTTGATAATAATTTATGGTAATTTAGTTTGTAATAGAAGGGGTGCACTGCTTTATAGTCATTCATTTTCTTCAAGAATACTCATTTCCTTATAAGTCCACTCACTAAAAGGAAGATGAAAGAATAGAATGAAAAGATTAACAAATTAATAAAAATTACCTTTTATTGTAAATATATATATATATATAACACACCTACAAAATACTATTTATATTGGAAAATGTCACCAGTATTAAGAGTGAGTTTTACTTTGTTAAGTAATTTTTAGTATTTGGTAAAAAAAATACTTATATTAAAAGTAAAAGACAAATTTTGAGCAAAAAAATTAGCTTCCTCAACTTTTAAAAAAAAAGTCAATTTTATTTATATATACTACTCCATCAAATGCCCTATGAGTCCATTAAAACAATGTACAATGGTAAGCCCGCTCTGAATCCGCTCTTGCGAATTCAATTTATTAAATAATCAATCTCTCTCTTCCACCTCAGCAATTGAGTCTGCAGCTAAATCACTCTATTTTTTCTTCACAGTGGTTGAGACCACTTCGAGCCCACTCATGGACACCACTTGATTGTTTCTATCCTACTCATTAATTTTACCTAATAATTAATTCAAATAAATTTACCAAACAAAATAAATTGTAATGTAAAATTTAATAATACACTTATAATTTTTTAATTGAATTTTGTTTTTTCAAATTTATTTTTTGAAATTAATTTCAATTTTTTAAAAAAAATTTATGAACCATAATTAAAAAATTATATAATTTTTTAAAAGAATGCAATTTCATTTTTAAAAAATATCTAAAATTTAATATATATTTTTTAAAAAAAAATCTGATATTTTTGCAAATATTTTTCATTTTTTAGATTTTTAAATAGTACAAAATAATTTTCAGAAATTTAAAAACTGATTTTTTAATGTTTTTCGGTTGGGACACGTGGCACCACCAAATTGGGCCGTGTCTCAATCAACTTTAAAAAATTAAGGGGGGCAACGGAGCCAAGTGGATCAATCATAGGGTGTCACGTGGCATCCCTATAAAAAATGGCACTGCGCAGCAACATGGCCCAACACTATGTGCGCCTGCCATTTTGTCAGCAATTGAGCGGGCTGTGTTTGATGAGCCGGTGATGCAGCCCGCTCCAAGCCCTCCATTGTGGAGATTTTCGGTCTCGATTCGGGTTGAATTTTTAATTGAGCCCGTTCTGAACCCCACTGTATATGTCCAAAGACTATTTTATAATGGTTCTCCAAGATTCAAGAAGAGGGTTGTTAGTTAAGTAAATAATCTATCAATAATGTGTTACATACGTCTTTTTGGGGGGGAGGGATGATGTGGTCCATACCCTTGGAATCCATTGTAGGGCTGGTTAGAGGAGGATCCACCTTTACTTGGGTTTTGTATTGTCTTTATATATACTCACCTCCGTTCCAGATCAAATTTTACGGAATTTTTTTCACTTTCATCAAGAAACTTGTCTAAACATTAATATGTTTAACTATGTATAATAACGTCAAACAAAAAGTTACTTTTCAAAAACTACTTGTTATGACGGATTCAACAATATCACATACGATATTGTTATTGTTTATATATTTACTCAAATATGTGGTCAAAGTTTGATGGAGAATAGTGTCAAATAGTAAGTGTGCTATTTGATTTGGAATGGAGGGAGTGTGTGTGTATATATATACACCATAGAGTGGATGACATCAAATTTAGAAATGGAAAAATAGAATCAGTCAATGAAATTAAATGAATTTTATCATAAAAGTAAAGTGTCAAATCCATAAAAATAACCAAAAAAGAAAAAGATGTCACATCCAATGAAACAGATGGAGTAAGTTATCTGTAAAAAAATATCAATCTAATGATAATAAAACGTATTCCGTATGAAATTGCATGGCAATCATTAGTACGTAATTCAAGAAACATGTTTGACCGTTAATATGTTTACTTAGGTATAATAACGATAAATAAAAAGTTGATATTTAGAAACTATTTTTACGACGAATTGAACAATATCATATAAGATATATATATATATATATATGCATATGTTTGTTCATATATCTATTCAAATATGTTGTCAAATTTTAATATATAATAGTGTTAAAAAAGTATGAGTGCAATTTTATCTGGAATAAAGGAGTATGAGTATAGACAACGGTTTTAGGAATTACGATTTCTTTATAAATGTGCGTATATAATATTTTGATTTAATTTTAAAATTTACTTTTAGCACAATTATATTGTAAAAATCATTATACTTTTACATTGTAGTTCGGTCACAACAAATGGAGGAACGAGGATACAAGGAGAAAATCGAGAGTTTAGAATAGTTTACTACCTCCGTGACCATATATCCTACCTGTTTTATTTGGTGTTACTATATTAGTGTCTTATATTTTTGGAAAAATTTTAAATATAAAAAATGACACAAATTTTCGTTCACAAACAATTTTTATACTATTTTAATGACTTAAAAAAATATTGTTTTGTGGTAAAATAGAAACAGAGGGAGTACATGATTTCTTCTTATTTCTCAGTAAATTATGAGTTACTCTTTTTGTCTTAGCTGAACTTGTACAACAATCATTATCACGCCGTTCAAGAACCATGTTTTGACAATTAATATGTTTACCTATGTATAATAACAACATATATAAATTTAATAGTTAGAAACTACTTGTTAGGACGAATTAAATAATATCATATACAATAATAATTTTGTTCATCTACGGAGTATTTGTTTAAATATACTGCCAAATTTAATAAAGAATAATGTTAAAAGAAATAATTATGCAAGTTCAGCTGCAACGGGAGTAGTAATTATTATTTTCCAAATCTCATTCTAAACCATTATTAATTTTCACGTTTCATTCTAAACCATGCAATTATTATTTTGTCGGATGCAAAGTCAAAGACAAATTGATCGATAATGGGTTAATGGATTAATTATACGACGAAGAATTTGGTGATTACCCTGTATTAATTGATGGACTCGAACAATTACTCCTCCCCTCTTCTTCTGCTATTCCGTATTTTAAGTTATCCAAATTTCATCTCTGGCCCTAAAACTATGCACAGAAAAGTGGCTGCCCTTTTCGCTTTTGTATCCCAATTAAAGCCTAAAATTATCAACTTATTTCGGGAGTAAAGGACCATGTTGTTCCTATTTTTTTTAAAAAAAACATGTTGTTGGTACAATAATTTTTATATAATAAAAAAGATATGTACGTATAATTGAATGATAAAGTCTTGACAAAAACCATCTTTTCATATGTTTGTCAAAATACGGAATTTAACTAGAATTATCATAAGGTAAAAGGTTTTAGTTGTAATATTAAAAAAATATTATACAACGTGTAGTAGCTATAAGTTTATGACCTGATTAAATGCAACCCAATAATAATAAATATAGAGGACGTATTCTTCAAATGAGTCCTTTAATTTTAATTAAATAAATAAATGCATATATAAATGTACGTAAGTGTGACCAAAATATATAAATGTACGTAAGTCCGACCCGACACGTTTTGACCCAACCCATTTTGACCCGAACCGAATGAGACCCATGTGGGCCGGGTCGGGTCGGGCATTATCTGTTTACGTAGTTATTATCCAGTTACGAGTTTGGCTGTCCGAATATATTTTTTTAAAAAGAAAAATGGAAATGACTCATTTTTAAAACGCGTCCTCATGGGTCGACCCAAATTGACCAAAATCATATGAAAATAGTAAATTTTTAAAAAATTTAAAATAAAATATAGTATTTTTAAATGTAAATAAATTATGATTTATTTTTATATAATTTAAAATAAGAATATTATATTATATTTAATTATAA
>JAULKM010014850.1:0-14555 GCA_032355605.1 Rubia tinctorum
GACGCTTATAAGTCGAGTTGAGTGTACCCTGCGGGCTAGACACTGCGATTCGTGCATTTATTTGAGTTGGGCGAGATCCTCAAATAAATAAAGATATGATTTTCCGCAATCCAGAGTCTTCGCAAGGAGATTCATATCAGAACATGTGCCTTGAGATTTTCCGTAATGGCTAAAAGGTTGTTATGTCCAGTTCCTTGTCTATCTCCAAAGCTTTTTCCCATAGACAGAATGCCGTCAAGCTTCTCCTTACTAGTGTTCAAATTAGTAATTGTTGCTTCAACAGTCTCTGCTCTCTCAGTCGCAGAATGTAAACTCAATTTCAATTCCTCGATCTTCTTCTTAAGTTCTACTACAAGGACTACCATATCCTTCTCCGTCTCAGCCAGTTGATTTTTCTCCACTTTCAGAGATTTGTTTTGTCAACAAATTTTAGCCACATGTCATACATTTTTTTCATAAGCAGTGTGGATTTCTTCATCACTCACGCGTTGGTCTTTATCATCGGTGGAGGTATTGTCAGAACTTATGCTGGAACATACAGTCTTATCTATGCTGGAACATATGTCCACACCATCTGTATCATCATGAATTTTTTCTCCAAATGCCACATAAGTGCTTATAAGTTCCTCTTCATCTTTCTCATCTTCTTCATCCTCACTCAATGAGGTGACATATGTCCTTGCTTCTTCCAGGTATTAGCACATTCAGCTTGGATATGTCCAAAACCTTCACATTCTCCACATTGAATCCATCCTGGCTGTTTTGCTTCACCACCTTAATTTCTAGAGATCTGCTGATTTCCTTGCTCCATGAGTGTTCCAAGATTATTTCCAAAGTTTTGTCCACGAGGTTTGTTTCCGCCAATTCTTTCTTGCGATTTCTTATTCACCACCATTTTTTAGCATCCTTGAGAAAATCTTAGTGATGAGAGGAAGTTCTTCAATACCATCATAACTATCTGATTCATGATTATCTCGTGATAACGATGCTTTGAAGGCCAACTCCTTCTGAGTTTTCTTTGCAGGATGTTCCATTGTCATCTCATATGATTGTAGTGACCCCATTAACTCATCCAAGGACATTGTGGATACATCTCTGGCTTATTCTATTGTCGCAACCTTCATTGCAAATATTTTGGGCAGTGATCTCAAGGTTTTCTTTACCAACTTTGATTACTTGTATACCTTTCCCTTGATATGCTATATTGGAGATGTTTCCTAGTTTCCCATTGAATGTAGCAATTGTGTCATCCTTCTCCATTTTCAACTCTCCAAACTTTATAGCCAACATCTGTAATTTGGATTCACCTACACGAATGGTTCCTTCATGTACAGTCTGCAAGATATCCTAGTCCTTCTTAGCCTGATGATATGTAGAGATAAGTCTAAACTGATTTTCATTCACTGCTGTGAAGATAACATTCAATGCTTTTTTAATTTTCCAGTGAAGCCCTCAATACATCTGGAAACCATGATGATTTATCTTTGAGCTTTTGTTTCCTTGAAATTGACTCTCCCTCTTTCTCATTCGAGCTGGATTCATCATCTTCAGTTGGGTGATTCCACTCGGTTTCAACAAAGTGTCATGCAAGTTCATCCAGCGAATTTATAATGGCTCTCATGCATGCCTTCCAATAGTTGTATTTTGTTCATTCTAACAATGGTGGCCGAGACACAAAAGCTTCTTCTTTGGTTTCCATGGTCAAACCAGATCACACTTTCCTTGACACAACCAAGGTAAGAGTAAGTGACCAATCTCTGATACCAAATGAAAATTTTGTTTTACAATTTTAGCTTATTTATTAGATCTATTTTGAAACATATCCTATCTAACCAAGTATGTAAATAAAATAACACACGAGCACATACAACTTGGTTATGCAGTTCGGTGAAATTCACCTACATCTGCGGGGCCTGGCCCAATTCAGAATGAATTCACTAATTAGAAAGATACAGTTCAAAGTACACCATACAATTATACTTACCTTCTAATTACAAACGTGTGAATTTTGCAAGCTCCCCTTGCTACCGATCCGCCTTGATCAGACTCCCTCTGAACTCAAAACTCATCGATGCTTGATCTCCTCTTTCCAAGGAATTAAGGTATACAATTCTTAACTAATCAACATGTCACAGTATGTTGGAACATATGTATGATGGGAAAGATATAAAATCTGAGTGCAGATTTTCTCAATGAAATTCGTGAGTTATGCAGCAGTGATATCTAGTATAAATAGTCCCTTGTGCAGATCGGAAATCTCCATGATTATCTCCATAATATTCCTATTTCTTATCTACTTCTAAAGCATATCCAAATCTCATAAATAAAATATTTTTCCTTATCTCAAATATCCCATAATATTCCATAAATCTAATTCCATAATTGTAGGGATTTTCCATAAATCCATTATTCTTCAAACACGTATGAATCAAAATTGCATAATCTCCATATTTCCATAAACTAATATTACACAATATTCTAGCATTAATCAAACCCTTATCTTTCCGTATGTTCCAACATGAAACGTTTTTATTTTTCAACATCAGTTCACAAATGCCAACTTGATAATCAATGAAGTCCACGTGACTTTACAAGCTGTACTGGGAAAAGTCCTCATTGGATTACATCATTAGTTGGGCTCATTGGAGACATATTATGTCATCAGCGGGGGCCGCTCACTACTGACTTGCGGCAGCGAGATCCATTTTTGCTGAGATTTTAAGCTTTTGTATGGAAATAAAGAGGGGTAAAATTGGGTAAGATATTTTAGCTTAATGGGAGAGGGTCTTTTAGAAATTTATTTTCGATTAACAGCTAATTTCTTTGGTCAACGTCGGAATTAGAACAAAAGGTTATAATTGCACAATTCGTCATAAACTTAAGGTTATTTTGGTAGTTTCTCATTTTGCAGGGTTATATTGCCATTTTCAGCCTAAAGTTACGATTAGAAGTGTAAAAATCCCAAAAATATACATATTGTTTCTATAATTCTTAGATGCAGCGTATTTGAATCTACCAGTTCTAAGCTGAATCACTGGATATTATGTATCCCTCCGTGTAACACTATCAAATGTCCTTTACTAACTACTCCCTCCGTCCCACAATGATCTTCTTAAAAGCTCTCTACATCCACCCCACCCTCCCCAAGACCACTACCCCCTGACAACCTTCCTAAAGATTTATACAGTGGAGATCTATACCGGCCGCAACATCCCCATCATTGATGATTTTAGTATTTTAAAAATGATTAAGTTTTTTTTAGAAAAAAACTTCTTATATACTCCTTCAAGTCTTGTTTTAGGCAGTTTAAAGTTTATGCAAAAATCATTACGTAATTATTAAACATTTTGATTGAGATGGGGTTCTTATAAAAGTTGTCAATAAATTTGGGGATCTATTATGCAATTATCCAAAAATTTGTATGCTTTGTGTACCAAATTTCCTAAATTATTAATCTGAAACCCTTCGCCCAATTCCAACCGCCGCAACTCTGCCTTGAGCTCTAGGGAACTTCCGCGCCTTGTTTTCAGCTCATTTGAGAACTGTCGGAGCCGATGATTCGACGAGCTCCATCTCATTGTCGGTGACCTCGAAGAACTTGCCATGTCTCCACTCCGACCTGCAATGATTTTTCAATTTTTCTTCCTCTATCAAAAAGGAAACATCACCTTCCGTGTAAGTTCTCCTTTTCATCTTCCACCTTTTCTCTGTGCAAACACCGTCAAATGTCGTCATTGCTATTTTCTCCTCATTCTTCTACAAATATTTTCTTGTCGTCTCCACTTTGAATCCCAGCGCCCTGCTGAAGTGACATCGTTGTGTTCAATTGTCTCCGCCAGCTCCATGTTCCGCACAATGATGATGTCGTCATAATGAAGATCAAGTGTGATCTCCACAAACTCCTCGATACTCGTCGGCTAACATCTAAGAAAGGAAAATGATAGAGCTTCTTGCAGCTGAAGCTTCTCGAGAAGATATTCTTCTGAATTGCAAAGAATTATGAGGTTGAATTGGAAAAAGACATTTTTGACCTTTAAAATGTCAACGAAAGCTGAATTTAATGGTTTGACTAGATGGAAGTGACACATGTTAACACTTCTGTTTGTTCAGAGGCTAATAGTGTTCAAAAATAAAATGGAGGGCCAAAGGTGAATAATGACAATAGATTATTTTAAAGTTAATGTGTAAGAATCAAAAGTTTGGGCATACATTACAGTTGTATACAATTCATATGATGCTCAAGTACTACTTGTTCATAAGAATAACTATATAATTCTTCATAGTAATATTCATGAATTGTTTACTCCTTTTATTTTTATTCTTTTGTTTATGTTTAAGGAGATGAATGATGACTTTTCACTTCATAATATAAACCTTGTCGAAAGTTAAAATATGACAATCTTGATTTGATAGAGACAATTCAATATAGACAGTCATTGGATATTGTTGAAGATAATAGGAAAATTAAAGATAATGAAGGTGAAGGTAAGGGTAAAGATTTCATTGTAACAGACACTAATTGTAATGTTAACATGGAGTTTGATAGAGAATCGCCAACTTATCAGTTTTCCAATAATATGCCGAATCCATGAGTTCATTTCTTGACTGTGTGTTGCACACCAAGATAAGAAAATCAATGTAATTTTGATAAACTATCTTTCCACTCACGAGAAGTTAAAAATCTACTCTCTCCATTCATGTGTAAGGTTTCCCATTTCTCATTTTTGTAATGTTCCTACTTATTTGGACGAGACCTCTACATTATTGGCACAACAACATTACCACTACCACATACAAGCCTATACCACCACCATTGGCGCACAAAGTTGTATCACCATGCACACACCCCATCAACATTGTACACATTGTCATATAAATTAGTGCGGTAGTGGTGAAAATTTGATTTATTCAACGAAATTTCTGATTTTGAAAAAAATTGAAGGTGATAAGAAATTGGAAGAAGAAATAATTATAAGAGGAGAATAGAGTTCACTCCAATGAGCGAGAGGGAGTTCAATCCAACAAGTGAAATTCTCCTCCAATAACCGAAGATTCACTTGAATTGGATTTTTTTTTCAAATAGATATTACATAACAGTAATTTATCATTTTATGATTGAACATCGTCACAGTTGACGACTCCATAAACATTTGAGCACTTTAAAAAAAATTAAAAAAAATGAAAAAAATCAAAGCACTGATTGACACATAAATTGAAATTGAGGGGTGTAATTGCACTCTTATTTTATTTAGGAAAAAATTCAAAAATAACCCTATTAAAATTTTAAAATGCAGAATTAATCTTGTAAAATATAAAGGTGCAATACACTATTTTTGGAGAAATTAGAGGGGCAATTAATCCCAATAACTATTGGGATCCATTAAACATAAGCTAATGTGATGAAAAAATTATTTTATTTTCTAGTTTGGGATTATGATCAAATGAGTTTTATAGTATTGGGTTACTAGGAGAAATGGGATTGAGATCTCAATTTTCCCATATACCCATTTAAAATTAGGTACTTATGGGTACCCAATTAATACTGGATCAATTCCCGTCTTTTGATGAAAATATTATTTAGTATAAATAGACTCCACTCAAGCGTGACTATTTTTTTACTCTTTTCTGACTATTTTAATGGTTATATTTTTCAAACTTCATAAGATTCTTAGCTACGGCTGTAAATGAGTTTGTAAGAGTTCAACTCGTTTAAAATATTTCAAACTCGGTTCGATTAGATTGAACGTGTAAAATCATGATTCACCTTGAGTTCGAGTGAAATTAATTTAGTTTGATCTCGAACTCGAGCCATGAATAAATATATTATATTATATAATTTACATTATATTATATTTAATAAAAATAAAAAATATATAATATGTTGGCTCTGTAAACTCGACGAGATTAACGCACAATATTAGTTGTATTCGAGCTCGAACTCGAATACAGTTCGAGATCAACAACTGTACGAGCTTGATCAAATTGGAATTCAAGTCGAGATTTGAACGAGTTGTTCGCACACAGTTTGCTTCGTTTACACCAGAACTGTTCACGAGCTCGAGTTTTGTCACACTAGGGATGTAAACGAACCAAACTGTTTATGAGCATCTCTATCAAAGCTCGACTCAAATTCAAGTTTGACTGAATTCGAGCGAGGTTGAACCAACTCATATAGCATTCAAGTTTGGGCTCGATTTCGATTAACACTGGTCGTTAAACTTTTTGGACTTATCGAGCCAACATAATATATACTTATTTACTAAAAAAATATTAAAATATATATTAAAAGAAAATTTATATTTAATCATGGCTCGAGTGCAAAATCAAAAAGGAGGTCAAATAAAATTAATTTCACTCAAAATTGAACTCGAGTCAAACTAATTTCATTTGAACTAGAGCTTGACCCAATATACTACATGTTTACACGAGTTTGAGTCGAATTGGAACTCCAGATATTTTAAACTAGATGAAGTCGAATTAGTGGTTGTTCAAGTTCATCTAGACTCATTTATGGTCCTAAGTGTTGTAGAAATAAATTGAAATGACATGAATTGTACCCTGTCTGGTGGAAAATTATAATACAATTCAAGACGGTGAATGAGTGAAGGTCTGTCTAATATTATCCCAATGGATACTGATTTATATATGTGTTAAAGATGTATAATTTGTGAATTATAGTGAATTTTTATGTTAAATATTACATATGCATTTAATTGGGTAATTTGGGTATTTGTTGGGTTCCCATTGAGTTAACATAATTTGGGACCCATTGGGATAAAAAATTCCTATTAACATAATCATTCTCATCTCGTCCAATCCCCAAATATAATGAGTATTTAATACAAATCCCATTAATTACATATTTATTAATTTCCCTTCTCATTTCTTTTTAATCCCGCCCAATTGACTCCTCTAGGAGAAATGGTGCAGATATACCCATATTTCAATATTCTGGCGTTCACTAAAGGAATTCAGGCGTTGAACTAACCTAAAAAGACAAAAATATCTTCAACTTTAAAACTAAAAATAAATGACCATTATATCCCAGGGCGTTGCCAACGGTCAACGCAGACCGCCTCCGGTCGCTGCCGCCGACTGATGGTGGCCGGGTTAGATCTGTACTATTATTAAAAAACAGGGTTAGATCAGCATTTTAATAACAAATACAGGGTTAAATTAGCACTTCTCTAAAAAAAATAGAGTCATATCAGCATTGTCAAAAAATATATTTTGAGGAGAACCCACTACTTATAAATATGACTTCTTTACAACTTCGTACTTCATAAATTTTTTTTAAAAAAAGTGAATTTCATTAAAAATTGTTAAAGTACAACTTCATAATCTAATGTATGATAATATAATTAGAATTTGTATGTTAATTTTTAATTTTCCATCTATCCCGGACAAATTGGCACATTATGACTTTTAGAAGTCAACTAAATCAATTTTCAACTACTTATATATCTTTATTCATGTGTTTAAAAAAAATTGAAAAATAAATGTGATAATGAATCTAACAACATTTGACATGATAATAGTCATGCATGTATAATAATATAATTTCATGATCGAATTTAACTTACTTTGATTTTCAAAAATCAAAATATGTCAATTTATATGGGACAAAGGGAGCATACAATTTCTGTCTCCATAATGAAAAGTTAATTATGTCCCTAGCATTGTTTGAGTAGAAATATGTGTCGATTTCTAACTACAAAATTATCGAATTTCATAAGGAAATTATTTCCTGAAAATTTTGAATTTCTTTTGGAAAGTATTTACCAAAATTTATTGCTTTCGTAATAAATGCATACAAAATATAATTATATTTATGATACATTAGATTATGAAGTTGTAATGAAGGCATATTGATAAAGAGTGAGCTCTCTTCAAAAAGATTCTTTTATAGTGCGGATATGAACCCTATTATTTTTACATAAGAGGGTATTTAACCGTGTATTTTCTTACTAAAGTGCTGATCTAACCATGTCTTACTAATAAAAGTACAGATCTAATCCGGCCATCGTCAGCCTTTGACGGTCCAACGATGGCGATATGCGTTGACCATCGTCGATCACCATTGACCGGTGTTGACAACAGTTGATCGGCGGAAGGGTTTGAACACTTTTTGGGAAGGGTAATGATCATTTTAAAGAATTTCAGCCACGATTTGGTTTACAGGGTTAGTTTGGCACTTTTGACCTAAACATAGGGTTAGATTTGAGATTTTAGATTTTACAAGGTCATTTCTGCACTTTCGACCAAAATATAGGATTAAAACACTCTTCTCTTTTATTTATTTAATAAAAAAGTGAAAATAATAAACCTTTGGTTTGCATGAAAGTGTTAATCTAACCCTGAATTGGGTTGACTATTTTTTCAATGATCAAGTTGGCCGAAATTCAATGAAAAGTCAATTATACCCCCTGGAAAAAAAAATTCAAAATTGGAAAAGACAAGAATACTATCATTATTTTCACACAAAAATTCTCCCTAATTACTTTTCATTCCCCCTTCCAATTTTACATCTTTCGACCTTCACAAGGGTTTCGTCCAATTTCCATTCTGTAAAACATAGGTGGTGGAGCGACGATGGGGACGACGTCCAAGGTTGCCGATGCTAGTATTTTCAACATCGGCCTCCATGATGTTGCACTCCCCAGAAACATCTTCTCCATCGCGTAAGGCCGTGCATCCCATCGGTGGCATGTTCACCTCGTCGTCATCGTCGGAGTCCGCAAGGATTTCCGCTGTTGCGGGTGTTGATCAAGAAGCGGTGCAGGCACACACGTCATGTTTTGATTTCGAGGACTCGGAGTTTTGTGGTGAAGAGGAGGATATGATCGTTGTCACCTGCGACAGGGGGATGATGACGAGGCTCGTGTGTATTTTATTCTATTTAGTGCATTGAGTTATTCAGATTTCCTTGAATCCCCGATGTAGGTTTTTTTTTAAAAAAAGAGTCGGACACTTATATTTCCATGGAGTTTTGGTGATAGGAACCACCTATTACATGACGGCCTAAATTATGGACATTCACTACAACCGCTCTAGGGGATTTCATTATATGTATTCTATTGAACACCATTGTTGTAATTATGATACTCCTAAGTAGCCTCTTTAGTCCTGATGGGACGTTGGGGGGAAGTTATGGATATGGTTGATTGCCATCTCGAAATCTGTTTGTACACAAATGTGTGTGGCCACTTGGTTTATTGTGTGCGCCATTGATTTGTGAATAGCAATGAGCTCTGCTTGAACTGCAGAGAGTGCTTGAATGTTCCGCGACCCGTGCTAGCCATTCTCCCCCTCCCCTTGCGTTGCCTACAATACTGCAACCGCTTTGTTCTCATGTGCTCTGGATGCTGCATCTGTGTCAATGCGTATCCAGCTAGTATAAGCGGGGTTTAAATTTCTATTTTGTGTGTACCATATGAGCTGTATATCTCCTACTTTGTCCCGCATTGGTTCCAGTTCTTGAGTCTGATGCGTCATTTGTTCCAGGTCAACTTTCTCTAAGTTGGGATCCTCTAACGCCCTTGAAACCGTTGGGTCTTGGTCAGGTTCGTCCATTTGTGTAGCCCTGATTGTGACTAGGACGGTTTCCACGTAGACTTGTTGTTGTTCTATCATGGCCTTGTTCCTGGCACACCTGATTGCCCATATGGTGACATATGTGAGATTTATGTCTGCTTCTAGTGCCATTTTGAACCATTCTATTTGCCGTCCTTTGAAAGTCAAACCATAGTCTTGATGTTCTCCAAACTCTCCTTGCGAAGTCACATTCTAGTATCATGTGTGTGGTGGGGGTTTCCACTTGAGAATGACACATTTAGCATATGGGTGAGACCTCCATGTTCCTTTTCCTCAATGTCGGTCCTATTGGTAAGCGTTCTGTATGAGTCTCCACACCAAGAATTTGACTTTTTCTAGAATCTTGGAGTTCCACAACTTCTTCTGTAACAGCTTGTCGGGTTCTGGGTTTCCTGTCGGGATTGAGCCTGATGGTTTATGTAGCTCTCTTGCATTTCATGCCTCGTGGTAACCTCTTTTGACCATGTACTTTCCCAACCAATCCTTATCCAAAAATTGGTAATCCTTCTGCCCAAGGGAGGTGAGGGGGATGTGGATACCTGCAATGTCGTTTGCTATTTATGGGCTGAAAAACAGTCTCAGTAGTGGTATTTGCCATTGCTTGGCACTATCAACCAAGTCACTCACTTTGAATCTGAGTTGGGGCAGAAGTCTTTCGTACCTTATTGGGTTCTTGTGGTTTGGAATACACTCATCCTAAATTTATATACTGTGACCATCAACCACTTGCCATTTGAGCCAGTTCTTGATAAGGTCTCTGCCCCATAAGCTTCCTTCCATCCTCGTGTTGAGACTTGATTTAGTTTGACCTACTGAAATTCCTCTTTGCTGCAATACTTATTGAGAAATGGTTTGGAGAAGAATGAGTGTTTGTCCGTAATTATCTTCCAAACTAGTTTTCTGGAAGTCAGCTGTTCTGTGGAAAACATCCCTAGTCCCCTACTATTTGAAGTGGAACATCAATTTTCAAAACTTCCAGTGTATCCCTTTTTCATCTGTGTCCCCTGCCCAAATAAATCTGGTGAGGTGGCTATCAGTTTTTGTTTTTGCAACTTTGAATGGTATTTGGAACGCACTGAGGGTGTATTGAGTTGTTAAGGCTAAGACGTGTTTGCTGAGGGTGACCCTTCCATGATTGAAAGGTCCCCGGTCTTCCATATAGACATTTATGCCTTTACTCTTTGGATCAATTTTTTGAACATTCCCACTTTTGAGCCGGCAAAATCCATGTCGTGGTCTTCGAAGTTTTCCTTGAGCAGGTCTGCGAAAACTCTAAAGGTCTGGCTAAGATGTTCATTTGTTCTTGACTTCGTGCTTGGGCTGACTAGGAGTGCGAACTTATGGAAGTTTATTCTTTGGCCCATGTAAGCCGCAAAGAGGGTGAGCGTCTCAGCCAGTTTTGTTGATACTCTTTCTAAGATGTTAAATAGAAGGATGCAGTCATCTGCGAACATTAGATGTGAAACAGGTTGGACGAAACAACCTATTTTTACACAGGGGCAGAAACTTTGGAAGCCCTATGAAGCTATCATCGATGAAAATGCTTCCTAGCATGAGATGAATAGGAATGACAAGAGCGGGTACCCTAGTCTGTGTCCCAGTTTCGACTGGAACGCTCTTGAATTCGTCCCATTGAGATTTATGAAGAATGAAATAGTGGTGACACATTCCATGACGTATGTGTTGCATAATCTTTTCCAGAAACTCCCATAACACCCGATTATATGCCTTGCTCATGTCAATTTTCATTGCCGTCATTGCCGCTTTTATGTCTTCTTCTTGCGAATGAATTCAATGATTTCATGCGTTATGAGCGAGTTTTCTACAATACATATTCCTTGCATAAATGCCGATTGATTTCCTGAGATCAGGAGTCCCGTGAATTTTTTAATTCTATTTTCCAGAATCTTCGCAATGATTTTGTATGTTACATTTTATAGGCTTATCAGGCTTAGGTCTGCCGGTTCCTTTGGACACCTCTTCTTTGGGATGAGGACCAGGGTTGTGTGGTTCCACTCCGTTGGTATGGATGAGGTTAGGAAGAACCTTTGGACCGCATTTGTTTCTTCGTCCCCCACTTCCGACCAATAGTGTTGGTAGAAGCCCGGTGGTAAGCCATCCAACCTCGGTGGCTTCCTTTTTCCCATTTGAATATGGCTGTTTTTATTTCCTGTGAAGTTACTGGATTCTCCAGTTCCTTCTGCTGGCTTAGATCGACTCCCTTGATTATGAGGTTTAGGATACCATGCATAGTTAATTGTCCAAAAAAATCTCCCCGCATAAAAGATTATACGACAAAGACAAAGCTTACATGATTGTAGACCAGTTGTTGCAGATCTTCTTGCTTTTAAATCCATGCCCCATACTTCGTCCTTGAGCTTGGTTATGTAGTTCCCCTCCTTCCTTTTTTGCGCCCATTTGTGGAAGACTTTTGTATTTCTATTTCCTTTTTTGATCCATATGGACTTCACTCTTTGTCTCCAGCAATCATCTTGCATGATGAGGAGATCCTCCAGTTCTTTTGATTTCTCGCGCATGGTGCCCGCGTCCTTCTGTCTTTTCTTCTCACCTAGCTTTTGTTTCACCCATCTTATTTTGTACTCCTGTTTGCCATTATCTTTGGCTCAGTTGTGCAGGCTTGTTACAGTCTCATATAGCTTCCTATAAAATCATGTTGTGGTGCTGAACACCATTATAGTGGTTGGCCCCTCTGGTTGGCTAGCCTTGTGCTGGATTGGATTATGGAAATGTTTTACCAACTCCTTGGTGTGGTTGTATCTGACCTAGAAAGATTCAAATATTCTGATTGAGGCGCTGTTCCGGGCTCTGCCAGGGATGTGTGTTGATGGTAAGAGCCCCGTGGTCAGATCTCATGATTGTAAGGTTTGTTCGGCTATATTTCCGGAACATTGACGTTAATTTATCATATGCATGTGTTCGATCTAGAAGTTCGAGTGTCTTATCACTGCCTCCTCTTCCATTAGACCATGTGAACCACTATTCCATGTTCCTAAGATCACTTAGGTTTGCCCCCTCAATAGGCTTTTGAGATCGTTTTCTTCCCGTGGTATGACTGGTCTTCCGCCTAATTTGTCTTCCTTGTCTGGAACCTGATTGAAATATCCAGTGATGAGTACAGGTAGGTCGGTACTCTATAGAACCATATGTAGGCAATCTCTCAATGGTTTTCTTTAGAATCGATTGGGATGCTCGTACACAAGGATCAACATCCATTCATCGCCTTAGGCGGTCTTGATTTTGCAGTATACAAAATTTTGGCCTCTTTTAACTACCGATACTAAGATATCTGATTACCATGCTATGCAGAGCCCTCCACTTTCTCCTACTGAATCTACTTCTTTCTAGCTAGTGAAATAAGTTCTACCTAGCCACTTGCTAATTTTACTAGTTTCACCATTAGTTTCCATTAAAAACACAATAATGGGGTTATAATGATTGATGTTGTTGTTTAAGAATTTTACTGTTAGAGGATGCATCAGTCCTTTGTAATTCCAACTGAGTAGATTCATGTACCTCTTGGTGGTTGTTCTAGACCAACCACCGAAGTACCACAACCTTCTCCGTCTTCACCTTGCATCACTGACTCAAAAGTTCTGGCTGTGACTATGACTACCTCCCCCTGTTCCGCTCCGAGCTTTTGATCAATTTCCGAGAACATTGACAACACCTGGTTTAGTTTCTCCTCTTCCTGTTCTTCTGTGCATCTTCTCTTGTTGAAAACAATTCCTCCTATCTCCTCCTGACATTGTATCTTCCTTTTGACCCCCTGTCCATCTGCAAATAACATGTATTCTGTATTAGCCCATTAGATAGCCTTCTTTTGCATTTTGATTTATGCCAAATTGTGGCTTCCCCGTTGGTCCATAATCTCCTATGTAGCTATTGATTTTGGCCAGATTGGTACTCCCTTGCTGGTCCCGACGCTCCTCTGCTTTGAATATTTCACAATTTTCAACCGCGTAACCCTCTCCATATTCTTTTCAATGAAAATTTTGGTAGCAATCATCAATTTTTTTGGATTGATTCTTATGTTCCCTCTTCTTCCTATGGTACGTGATATTGTCTGGAAGTTCCCTTGCTATTTTATATCAGTACGGATTACTCTATTGTGTTGTGGCAGGTTTGCTGTGTTGGAACTCTGACTCCTTCCATTAACACTTCATTCTCCTTGATTTTCCTTCTCCCGGTGTCTCATTGATATCAACTCCTTCCTCTTGGTGCACACCCATCTCTTTTCCTTTTCCATTTCGATTTCCCTCCACCAATGAAATTGTTGAGGGATCCATTCCGATGACCATATCTTGGCTCTGTACCAGCGTCACCGATCGATCATTGTGCCCTTCATTTTCCTCCATGTCGATTTTCGAACAAGGCCAATCGATTTCTCATTATTGGTTGGCATAATTTTTTCTCTGGCGGCACGGGTGTGGTCTCCTGTGTGGTCTCAGACGACGCCGGTTTATTACTGCCACATTGCTCTGATTTTCCAGCCCCAATTCTCTGGTAATTGTTTGGTAGCTGACCAGTCTTTGTTGGTGCCGATTCCAGCGAATTCCCTTAATCGGCGAGTGGGTTGCTTGTCGTCGACTTAGAGATTTCTCGATATGGTCCATTCTGGCTAGGTGTTTCTTTCGGCGGTGGTGTTGCGGTGGCGTCCCTCTACTGGATTATTGTGCTCCTCCACTACTCATGTATAATGTTTGACCTCTCTATGGTTTTTTTCTCTGGTTCTTCTTTGGGTTGTGCTTGGGTGTAATTGGGTAATTGGGGTTGTGGCGGGGTTTGGTTATTTGGTTATTTGGTTGTGTGGGGGTTATTGGGTTTTGTTTACTGGTGAATGGTAATGGTGGGGGAGGGGGGCATAAGTTTGTTTTAAATGGGATGTTGGATTGATTGATTAGGTGAGTTGGGTGGGTTAGTGTGTATTGTTTTTTGGTGGG
>JAULKM010014859.1:0-14555 GCA_032355605.1 Rubia tinctorum
TCAATTGCCCCCACCCCACAAAAAATATAAATCATTGTAAGAGGGCCATTAAAAAAAAAAAAAAATCAAACTAGTATAGAACGTGAGCCAATATTATTGAATTAGGAGGGGTATTTTTTTTCTAGATCATCCCATTTTTTATGATAAAATATAAATAATACTCACCCAGTTATTGAACTTTTCACCCTATTCATTAAATTTTCTTCTCACAATTCATCTTGTCAAAAAATAAAAACATGATCTAGATGTTAATTTCTATCAAGGTAGTTTGAGAACTAACTACTCCCCTAATGTAAATTGAGGTTACAGTCACTAGTAAATTGATTACAATCTTATAATTCAATGAGTCCATTTTTTAAGAAATGACCATGAGATTTGATCTTATGATCTTGGGTTGAAAAAATAATTTTTACAAAAAGTTTGTAAAATTAGCTTCGTAAAATTTCAGTAGGATATATGATCCATACTCCTTTCATCCCATTTTGAACTTTATAGAATTTCGTTTACAGTTTTCAAAAATACGTTTAACCGTTGATATATAGCAACAAATAAACGTTGATAACTAAAATTCATGGGTGGAATGCTCTTGTAGAGACATAAATTGAAGGATATTGAGGTTCCCTTCGATGTGCTCTAATAGCCTTCTATAATCTCAATTTTTTTAGATGTGCTCTAATTTCTTAAGTTAGAAAATGTAACCCATACGAATTTTACTACGGATTATAAAATTGGAAACACACAAGCCAAACCTGGTTTCCAAGATCCAACAACGCAAGTTGTCAGGCTCCAGCAAGTTCCTCGTTTTGGTTTTGTCTGGTGTGATTAGCAGTGCATGGTTTGAATGGTCAGTTTCCATTTCCAGATGATTATAGTTGTTAATTAGTGTTTAAACACTTAATTTACTATAACCCAGAAAGGATTAATCTTTGCGTTGTAGGGCAACCGAACCCTGTGAACCGGGCCCCGCAGGACTGCCTTTCCTTATGCATAATCATAGATTCATAATAAATAAGACACACAAGTAATTTTCTCTCTTTTGAATTTTAAATGTGGATTGCTATATCACGCCATGTCTTTTACTGTATACGCCCTGTATTTATACGTATTGTGTATATAATGTATTCAAAAATAAAACTAAAGTCAAATAAATCTTATTTGAATACATTATGTATTCAAATACGTATAAATACAGGGCGTATACAGTAAAATACAGGGCTTGATATAGCAATACCCGAACGTTAATGATTTATATGTTTCATATATTTCAGATGAGCGGTTGATGACAAACCAGGTATGAAAGGTCGGGCTATACATGACAGGGGATCTCAGCGCCAGCTAGACGTGGTAACTCTAGGGAGGCAATGACGGAGGATCATCATATACCAATTGAAGGTTGACTACCGAGAATGTCGCTCTGGGAGGGATCGTCAATCAATATACATCCAAACGATCCAAGATTCGATTGGGAGACATTATTAGGGGATACACCATCAGGGTCGAGACCATATATTAGTGGTGGTGATGGGATTCCACTGGATAAGGAGGGCGGATAGGCTACAAGTCAGGTTCATATTCCTACCAGTGGCAGAGGTGGGATTAGAGTTCAGGTGGAGGTTGAGTTTCCAGTACATCCTGGCAAAAGAGGTAGACTAAAGAACATGAAACGAGGTGGTGAATTTCCCCAGTCTTCAGGAGGCTTGACGAATGCTGGTGCGGCTGTCACTAACAGGGGTGATAGGTGCAAGAGAAAGTGTCGTAGAGATGAATCATGGCTTGTGTGTGGGCTGATGGATGGTGGCCCGGTAGATGGCTAAATCATACCTAGCTTTGGAGGCCATAAAGAGCAGGGTGTGCTGAGATGCCAAAACCGCATTACTTAATACAACAATGCAGTCTTTCAGTTATGGATAGGACACGTGCGAGTGGGTTGTCGAACCTCCCGACGCTCATGTACATGTCCTTGACATGGCCTTGATTTCTGCTTTTAATGAGAGGTGGTAGCCGGATACGAACTCATTCCACATGCCTTTTGGGGAGATGACAATGTTATTGGATGATGTGAATATGATTCTCGGGATTCCCATTGTTGGTCCAGTTGTTTCCATCTCTAGCCCTGTATAGGTAGAGTCCATTCATGAAGTGTCTACATAATTGTTTAGGGAAGACGTGGAGTCCTTTGTGCAAGAAGATTGGAGCGAGAGAAATATTGATGACAACGCAAAATTGGCTGAGTGCATCGTTAATCTTTGTCCTTATTTGACTGAAATACCTTATAATTTTGAAAAAATAGTAATTATAAAATTAATTTTATATACATTTCATGAAATTAATGTCAATTATTTATTGTATGATGACTAGGTGTGTAGCTGCAGGGCGAAGTGACAACTAGCAGTTCATCTGCTACATGTTGACCCTTTTTTCCGCTACTCTGTTTGTTGATAAGACCAGAAATAAGGTTAGAGCCAACTTGCTGCTTGTACCTGTTTCTAAGTTGTCCTAGGGTTCTACGACCCAGGCCTATTTGTATCAGCAGTTAGGAACCCGTGGGTTGGGTAGATGTTGCACACTGCTGCAAGCATGGATCTACGAGTATTTTCCTATGATTTGGTCGGGGCTGAGAACATCAGTTCTAGTTGATGAAGGGCGAGCCAGCCGATGGAAAAATTGGAGAGAAACTGGGGATGTATCTTCAGCGTGTGGTGACATATAGGTGCCAACTAGATGGTTTACATGCTCACAAGGTATGATTTAGTTGCTCTAAAATGATTGCAGAACTTATGATTTTCACCTTGCTAACTGCATTAATTTTTTGTACCAATTATAGGTTGATTGGCGGCCATATGGAAATGACGTGCTCAACTACCATCAAATAAGGACTCACTTTTGTGGCGTGATTCGACACCTTGATGTAATGGAGGTGTACATGCTTAGCGGGTGATGCAGGAGCTTGGTTTCATTCAGAGTAAACCATCTCAAACTGTGCTTGGGCCTGATTCTTGTGAAAGGCCTGTGGATCCTTCGGATTATTCTGTGAGCTACTCACCTGGACAACAACAGTTCATCTAGGATAGTTTTGTTACATGGCACGACGGAAAGTTATCCCAATTTCTCCTTGCCACCAGTCCAGGTGAATGAACGCCTAGATACCAGGATTGGTTCATGACTCATTCTCACCCTTCCTCAAAAGCCCTGAGCATGATGAGATTGGACACACAATCAATACCCCCTATTTTTATTCGATGGTAAGTGAGTCTTGATATATGTTTACTACTCCCTCCGCCCTAGCTATATTTGCACTCTTTCCTCTTTGGGACGTCCCAACTATTTTTGCACTTTTACCATTTTGGGAAAACAATTATAATGTTAAAGACTTCAATACCCCAAACATTATAAACATTTACTCTTTCCCAATTTTTGGCCTTCCTCACGTCAGCCCTCTGGTTTACATCACTCCTCAGCCCAGCCCCCTTTCTTTTTTGTCTCATTTCCTCCCCCTCCTGCCCCATCCCGCTTCTTTCTTTTCTGATTTTGATTTTGACTTTGGTGTTTTCGATTTTGCTGGGCTTCGATTTTGGTGAGTTTTGAATGAGGGTTTTTATTTTGAAATTGATTTAGGGTTCGATTTTTTATTCGATTGATGGTTTTTATTTTGGTTGTGTAGGTGAAGTTGGTGCGATGAGTAAGGTGGTGGCGGTGTTGGATGGTTGCGGTGGTGTTTGGTGAAGGGGGTGGCGGCGGTGGTGTGGTGAAGGCGGTGGCAGTGGCGATGGCGGTGGTGTTGTGGTGAAGACGGTGGTGCGGTGGGTGTAGGTGAAGGTGGTGGTGTGGTGAAGGGGGTGGGGGTGGCGGTGATGGTGTTGATAAGGGGGTGGCGGTGCTGGTGTGGTGAAGGTGGAGGCAGTGGTGTGGTGTGGTGAAGGTGGAAGCGGTGCTGGTGTGGTGAAGGGGGTGGCGGTGTTGAAGGTGGTGGTGTGGCATTGGCGGTGTTGTGTGGTGGTGGTGGTGGCAGTGGTGGTGGTTAAGGGAGGTAGATAGAGGGTATTTTTGGCATTTCACATGGTCACAATTTTGAGATGCACTTTCTCTCTCTGAAAAATAGCTTGGACGGAGGGAGTATTCTCTTAATCTATATATCTTATTACATGCAATAACTAGTAATTTATGCATCAGATGTTGGCTGAGCCGATGAGGGATTTGGAGCCATTTGCCACGACGGACATTGAGGGATTGCAACCTGAACGAGTGCACCCGTTTTTTTACATGGATCCTTCATCGCGAGAAGTATCAGCGACACAATGGTGATGACCCAATGGAGTAGGAGATTGTAATGTCTTATGGCATCATTGTTTTTTCTTTGGTTTTATTTAAGTATTTCGTTGACTCATTCACGGTGATTTAGTATGGACATCATATGTATGCTTAATTTCTAGGCGACCTCGGCAGTTTGTCTTAAGTTTGATTGGAATGACTTCTGTTTTGAGATGACTTTTGTTTTGAGCTGATAACACATGTATGACCCAGTTCATTAACATCCAAAAAAAATTTCTGTCAATAAACCATTGATGGCAAATATATATATATATATATATATATATATATATATATATTACAGTCCAAGACAATGTTTATAAAACCATAAAAAGTAATGATGGATCAAGGTTGTTTGTACTCCTTGTTCCAAGCAACCATCCTTTTATGAAAGGGTAATTCCCAACCAACAACATCCTTTTCTACAGACCGTCCACTGAATCGTTCTAATATTTTATAAAAATTATAACAGTAAATTAAGACTTATTAGTATAATGACATCCGTAAATATAAATTCCATATATAATGTAAGACTGCATTTTTAACTACTAATCGTGAACATGAAATGTTTCTTCATCTAAAAAATAATAAATTATCTTTTAAACTATTAATGATTCAGTATAAACTTCACAAATACACAACTATACAACAATATAATTTTAAAAACTACTATTGAAAAATAGTGTGTCTCTCATATGTGGTTTTCATCGATCCAAATGCAAGCCACAAGGAAAAAAACCAAATTCAATCCATAAGATGAGAGTCATGCGATGTGAGCCACAAGCACAAAGTTTCGGATGTGAACCATGCGATGCGAGCCACAAGTACAACTGTTCATATGCGAACCATGCGATGAGAACCACAAGTACAAAATTTTGGATGCGAACCATGAGATGCGAACCACAAGTACAAATTTGCGGATGAGAACCATGCGATGCGAGTCACAAGTAAAATTTTTTGAATGAGAACTATGCGATGTGAGCCAGAAGTACAAATTTTTGATGAGAACCATGTACAAGTATAATTTTTTGGATGAAAACCATGAGATGCGAGGTACAAGTACAAATTTTTGGATGCGAGCCACAATTACAAATTTTTGGATGAGAGCCATGTGATGCGGACCACAAATACAAAATTTTGGATGCGAACCATTTGGTGAGAACCATCGCCCGCTGGAGTTTCGTCGGACCATCACCAGAGTTTGGTAAGAATCTGACCGGAAATGAGCCGGAAAATCACCGGACCACCACCAAAAAATATCAGACCACCGCTGGAAAATTGTCGGCCACCACTAGTGTCCGCTGTCCTGCCACCACTAATAAATCATGTTTTAAAAAAATTAAACATTCTATTTAAATTTATTTCATTTTTTAATTTTAATTTTTATTAAATTTGTATTTAGAAGGTATATATACAAGATGTATACAATAAAATACATGGATTGAAATAGCATTCCACTTAAAAATTGATACGTCTTCATAGAACATATAACTCTTTATAGAAATTGCTACGAGTCCTTATACTCTCCTTCTTTTATACTTTATCCATGAATATTTATGATTGACATAATTTTTTTAAAGCTTTTGTTTGAATATTTAAGGGCAAACGATTTTAGTTGCCCCTAAACTATTGTCATCGTTTATCTTTGACCCTATATTTTATTTTTGAACACTTTTGACCCCTAAATTAATAGAAGTGTTGTTACGTCCGTCTAGTCAAACGTTAAGTTCACTTTTTGTTGACATTTTGAAAGGCAAAATTATCTTTTCTATTCAACTCCTGAATTCTTTGCAATTCAGAAGAATGTCTTCTCGAGTTGTGCGATATCCGATTTGAGATGTCTTCTTGATCCGTTTAGATGTCGTCCACGACGACGAGACCTGAATTGAGATTTATCAAGCGCAGCACGCACGACTCGATAAAACATTCTTCTAAATTATAAAGAATTCTAGCATTGAATAGGGAAAGACATTTTGCCCCTCAAAATGTCAACAAAAGTTAAGTTTAACAGTTTAACTAGATGGAAGTCGCACGACTTAACATACCCATTAGTTTAGGGGTCAAGAGTGTAAAAAAAAAACGAGGGCCAAAGGTGAACGATATCAATAATTTATGAGTCACATAAATCATTTGCACAATATATAATTAAGTTCTAAATATATCCTATGCTTCTTTTACTTTGTAAAATGAAATATTTCATAAGAGTTATAAATAGTTTTAGTGTATCTAATATTATTTATATTATACGTAATTTTATTGTACCTATATTCATAAATTTTAAAATTTTCCATTTCTCGTTCCTGTATTCATATCCTTTTACAGTACCTCTCATACTCCGTGCTACATGGGGATGACAGGCAACATAGATAACTTTGAGGATTATGATAGGTTTTTATCTGATAACAATAATAAAATGTATACTCACATTGACAATGTTATGGCAATCATACAAGGAATCTTTCTAATAACAATGATAAAGTTTACATTGATAATGTTACGTGTATTTATATATAGAATTAAGTGCTTATGTGTCCCCCGGTTCTTTACAATGTGCAAATATAATCTCATTTTTTAAGTGCAAATGTACCAAAAATCAATTAAGTGAGCAGTTGTACCCAAATTAAATTAGGAGAAAAAAGTGGATATTCGCGTATAAGTTATCATATTTTGGCCGGTCAGAGTATGTCTGCACTTTTGAAAATCAACCATGAATATATATATATATATATATATATATATATATATAAGCACTTTTGAAAAAATGAGAGTTATATTTGCACTTTCCAAATAACTACATGTAATCTAATCATTTTACTCCTATATATAAAAGAGTACAAGAGTATTGCAATCATACAAGGAATGCGACCATAGAAGATTTAAAAACACTTTCCTTATCAATTATCTTTTCTATTAGTTTGCAACTCTAAGAAAAAGAAAGGGTTGAATATTTTTCTAATCGTAAATTGTGACTGAGGATGGCCCGAGGGACTCGACGAATCCACTCTTGCACTCACGGGAGGTGACGTCATGAAGGTCGACTAGGGTTTCGAGTGCGACGCGCTTGTCACAGTGGTAGCACCAGTACGAGTTAGAGTTCGACTCCGGCGCTGCGGGTGATTGGGTCGCCGCTGTCTGGTTATTGTCGAATGGGGCATCGGCCATTTCTAGTACCGACTCCAGGAGATTTCATAGAGACAATCAAGACACCTACCTCATTTCCTCCTTCTTCGGCAACCACCACCACTGTTGCAACGACTTCTACGAATCAACTTTCCTCTCTGAAGACTTTCGAAGTTGATGGTTTAATTCTTTCATCACCGCTGCGACAGACATAAGAGGTATGATTTCTTGATGGTTTCTTTCCTCTCTGAAGAATTTGATGTTTAAAAAATTAACCTCACCACAAAAATGAGTCTGAAAGCATTGATAAATAGAGCTAGTCACAAGAGTAATTTCCTCGGATGAACCTACGGCATCAGCACATCCACAACCCTCTTATTTCTGTAGACAGGATGAAAAGGAGGAGAAAGGAAGTTAAAATAGGGGGTATTTTTGTATTTTTTTATTTTTTTAATTCAGAGACAAAATTGTCATTTCTTTGATTTTCGATCAAAATTCTCGTTGACAATCGAAGTCAACGCATTAAGGGTTATATTGACACATGTTTCATAAATTTAGGGTTATTTTATCACTTTCAGATTTTACAAAATTATATTGACACTTTTAACATAAAGTCGGGGTTATTTTGACACTTTACTCAAAAGGAAATGGAAAGAATCTTGATTTAGTGAAAACACGGGCATTTTGGTTTGTATTTTATTTGTTTCAATTTGACATTAATATTTCATTTTTAGCACAGTTTTCAAAAAAAAATTGGTCCACTAATATATAAAATATTGTTTACTTAGAAGAATATGAAATATTGATGTTATAAGAACCCTAATGAGCAAATGAATTCGGTGGACTCTTAACTATCACCATTGTCCATCCTCCTTATATTTTTTAAACACTTTTTACTCCTCAACTTACAAAATAGCCTAATCGTAGACCCTCTGAAAGTACTAAAACTGAGTTGTTTTGTAAGTTTAGGGAACAAAAGTGTACAAAAAAATAAGGGGTCAAAGGTGGTCGATGGTGATATTTAAGGTGCCACCAAAGTCATTTGTTCTAATTTGTATAAAGAAAGCATATTAAGGAATAGTGAATATTAATTGTAATTTTTGTTAGATTATATTTCCTTTTCCTTTTCTCTATAAGTCTTTGTACCTCTATATAATTTACCCTGGATCATGAATACAAAAACACATTATTACTCTTTTTCTACATGGTATCGGAGACTAAAATCCTAAAACCCTAAGAAAATTCCACTGCCATTCTCGAGCTACCATCACCGCCCAAAGCCGCGCATCCGTCAACATGCGCCGCCGTCCGTCGTCGCTGCTTCTTGCTGATTTTGGTCCATCGACCGCAGCATCCGTCCGATAGGTTGCCGCGATCGTCCGACCACTTTGCCGATCCAATCTGGCCGCACATCACCCAACATGCACTGACAGCTCTCTCACGCACCACCGGTTTTCCTCCACACACCGCGCATCAGTCCGATTTACCAATGATCCTATCCTCTTCTGAAGATTTGATCAATTTCCACCATCATGTCGACTTCTGATGATGCCGCCAAACGTGTTTGCATCACCGCCGAAGCTGAGGCCAACAACCTACAGAATCTCAATGCCACTAACGTTATTGCAGCTTTATTCAAACAGTTGCAATTGCAATCTGAGACTGGGCCATCTATACATGCTGGTCGATCTATGAACTATTCGTACTATCTTGGTCATTTTGACGGTCCCGGTTTGGTCCTCTGTCCCATCATACTGAAGGGTGAATAAAATTACATTGAATGGACTACTACGATTTGTAGTGGTATGCTTGCTAAGAAGAAGATTGGTTTCATTGATGGAACAGTTACCAATCCTCCGGATGGTCATCTTGATGCAGATGATTGACTTGGAGTTAATGCTACTCTTGTTTGTTGGATCTTGCAGACTATTGATCCAGGCCTAGGATCTTTTACTAGTTATTTTTTCAAAGTTAAGGAATTGTGGATGATCTTTCTGGACGATTCACTCTTGGCAATGGTCCGAAAATTCTACAGATGTGTGATGATATATAGAACTGCTTGTAGAATGCTCAGACTATTGCCATTTATTATGGCAAACTCAAGAAGTTGTATGATGACTACAACTACAACTCTCTTCAGACTCCTCGAGTTTGCTCATGTGAAGTTTGTAAACCAATGTGCACATGCAAGCATGCTACTGCTGTCTTTCATGATCGTGAGAACGAGATGATGTATCAATTTCTCCTCGGTTTAGATGAACGCTATCACACCTTGCGATTAACATTAGAACAAGATATTTTGAATTGGGTTCCGATTGGATTTAGATCGGTTGTTTCAGTTTCAAGTACAAATCGGGTATACGTTTTTTTTTAATCGGGTTCGGCTCGGGTTTGGTTTGAGTCAGTTTAGCTTTGGTACTTTTGGGGTACATTTTTTCGGATCGAGTTTGGTCAGATTCCGATATATTCAATTTGGATCTTGATCAGATTAATATAGCAAATATATCATTATAATGAAAATGAATACTTTTCTAAAAATCTTTCTCGATGAACTAATCTCATATATATATATGTACATATTGTATTTTATTTAATAAAATTTTAAGATAACAAAACGTTAATAAAATTTAAAATATGTTAATAATATTATTATACAAATAATTATTATGATATATGTTTATTGTTATCTTTCCTTAACAATAATTATGTATGTGAGTATATTTATTTAATAAAATTTTAATTGATATAAATTTTTGAAAAGAAGATGATTTTATCTAATTCACTCTTGTAAACTCTTTATAAAAAATATATACTCCTACGAACCCAAGGTTTTATTTGTAATTTTAAAATATGTTTTAAAATTTTAAAATATGTTAATAATATTATTATATAAATAATTATTACCATATATGTTTATTGTTATCTTTCATTAGTAATAGTTATATATATGTGTGTTTTTATTTAATAAAATTTCGATTCATAACTTTTTGACAAAGTTTATTTTATCTAATTCACTCATATATATATATGCTTTCTGATACAAATACATGCTTTCTTTTTTCTTAATTAAGTCCAATATTAGAATATTACCTATAAATACCTTTTAGAAATAAATTTATTTTATATAAACAATTTTGACCGACTTTCTATGTAAATTAAATATTTTAATAATGGTAAATTATGAGTCTTATAAGTTATTAGTAATTAGTAATTAGATATATTTTTTTATAACTATAATGGCTTTATATAATTAACCCTAAATGAAATTTTAATAACTATTAATTCTCATTTATTTTCTTAATTGTGTTATACTACTTTATTTAGTTATATTCCTCCATAAATAATTTGATAAACATGTACTTTTGAGTTCTGTAAACACTTGTCATCTTTTATTTAGTATACTCAAATCTATACGGTACACCGAACATTAAAAAAATGGAAATTATATAATCCACCCTAATTAGACTTTAATACTAATGAGCAATGCTCATTTTTAACTTGTATGTTCTTTTAATTTTCCAATTTTAGTTACGTACTTGCTTTAGATTATATACTCTTATAATCGAGTTTAATTTAAATGTCCACGATAATTTTATTTTATTTGAACGTTACTTATCTTTTAGCTTCGTGATTGGATAACAAAAACATAACTATGGTGCATAATCTCACATTCCTATCTAACAAAGATGAGTTTAAGTATACTATAATAATGTATCATTAGTTTATTAATTAGTTATATTACTCACAAATTAACTTTACTTTATGTTATTAAATCGTATGAGACTTTAAATTGTACAATATTATTTTAGGTGAGTTTTATATTCTTAAAAAAGAATTGAACGATTTAAAATATTTTATGAAATTTAATAAATAGTTTTCAAAAAGAAAATAATAAATTTTTAATATTGTATGAAATTTAATATTTTATGAAATTAATAATTTAAAATGTTCTTTCATTTAATACATACATTTAAAATATACTATTACAATAATTTTATCTAATTATGCTATTTATTACACATTTTAAATTTATGTGTTATTGTAATCTTATATAAATAATAATGCACTTTATCCCAAATACCATATAATAAAAGTTATTTGTTTGGTGTTGTCAACTGGGGATATTAAAATCATTTTGACCAACATAAACCCAAGTTACTGATTTTAACATACTAATATAATAATATGTAACTGATTTTAATTCTTTAATATATATAATCAATCATAACTTGTTAAAATATATAACTTCCAAAAATATATTTAAAACCATAAATGTCTCAAACTATATCTATATATATTATTTTTAAAAATTCAAAGAAACACATAATCTGAAATAATAAAATGTTCAGATTTTTTTATCTAAAGATATATTTAAAACCATAATTATCTCATACTATATATATATCACCAAAGAAAATTCAAAGAAACATATAATCTAAAATAACAAAATGTTAGCATTTTTTATACAATGATAGAGTACTTTTGATGGAAATATGTATACATATTATTTATTTATTATATATCCAAAGTCAATCACCATATAATAGAAATTGTTTGCTTGGTTCTATCAATCGGGGATATTGAAGTCATTTTGACTAACCTAAACCCAAATTATCTAAAAAATATTATAATATGTTACTAATTTTAATTATTTACTATATATAATCAATCATAACTTTTTAAAATATATAAATTCTATAGATATATTTAAAACCATAATTATCTCATACTATATCTATATATCACTAAAGAAAATCCAAAGAAACACATACTCTAAAATAATAGAATGTTCAGATTTTTTAAAACAATGGTAGAGTATTTTTGATAGAAATATGTATAGTATTATTTATTTATTATATATGCAAAGTCTTGTTTTAAACTGGTTAACTGTTAAATGAGGACATTTTATCATTAGTGAAACTAATAAGGTTATTTGATATTTACTTTTATTTATTGCAATAAAATATACATAATTATGATAACATTTTAAAATGAATCTCAAAATATAAATAATATTTTCAAAAAAATTGAATGAAATATTATAAAAAATCATCTATTTTTATTGTATTAAATACTTACTGATTTCTAACTAAATTAATTATTTCACTTCATAACTCATATAATTTTCATTAGATGCTAAACTTTAAAATATTAAATAATTATTTTCCAATTTAAATGTAAGACAAAATCTACATAAAATTTAATCTTAATATTTTAATTAATAATATCGTGCAACGCGCAATGGTACTCCGCTAGTTGTTTATAAGTGTAATGTTAATGTCAACTTAATATGATCAAGTTAAAATTTAAGACAGTAAAAATTATATACACACTATTCAATCATATTCGAGTCTTATTTGGTCGGGGTTAACAATAATTTGAATACCTTCAAATTTGGGTTAATATCGATTCGGATCCTTTCGAATCAGATATTAGTTGGGTATGATAAGTTATCTTTAAGGGTCCTTTTTCGGGTTCGGGTTCGGGTTCAAGTTCGATTCCGGTTCGGTTGTTGTTTGGGTTTGGGTCCAATCGGGTCTGTCAATATTAGTCCGAGTTCGGTTGGATCGGGTGATTCCGGTTTTGGGTTATTGGCTAGGTCCCACTATTCGAGTGTCGGTTCGATTCCGGTTCGATTATTTAATTTTGGGTTTTCGGGTTCGGTTATATTTTTCCAGGTCTAGTACCAGAGGCATGGTGATTGTGCTAGATGTACCAGATGCCCAAACCTCGTGTCAGATGTAACAGATGCACGATGATAGGTGCCAGATTTACTAGACGCACGATGATGGTGCTAGATGTACTAAACGCACGCTGATGGTTTCCGATGTACCAGGCGCACAATGATTGTGCCAGATGTAGCGGATGAAAATAGATGTACAAAAAGAAGTGCAAGACAGAGGTACAGAAGTACTTAGTTACCATCAACATAACCGATGAACAAATTCAACCAGGAAAGAATTCACCAACAGAAATAGGGGAATAGGGGAATGTTAACAAGTTCAATCGGGAAAGAACTTGTCAAACACTGCAACTCATGAATCCTAATAGAGGCGACAAAACAGACGTCTTCTCTAGACTCACCAACAATTCACCCAAGCTCATTTTTTTTCTTCTTTTCTTCATCTTAAAATGAAAGCCTCGAAAGAACCATCATCTCTGTTACCACTTATTGGAAAAATAATCCCACCGCACAACTCAAGATAATAGAAAAGGAAAGCAAGAAAAAACATAACACAGAATTTTAACGTGGTTCACCAAACATGCTGGGTACCTTCACGAACAGAAACAAATTAATCTTATTTCCCAAATGGATCAAATAGATTACAAATATCGAAAATTACATCACGCGGGACCACTCAACCCGAATTACAGATTCAGAAAGAAACTACTCCTTGAAGAGCTCACAAACTCTCTCTGTATTTATAAGAGTTCAAGTACAACTCTAAAGTCTTCCAGTTCATTTATCAAATTCCGGTTCACCGAGTTGTCTATTCATGAATTAATGACGAATTAATGACTCCTGAATTTCGTCATTAACTAATATTTGATATTTGAATAGATACCAACACTAATGGCATAATATTATGCCACCTGGCAGATGAGCAGTAAAAACAATAGAAACCGTGATTTGCTTAGCTGCTTTCACGTGGGAAAATGTACGTAATATTGTAATCCAAGCAGCAACAGTATTTTATATTTAATTAAAAATAATAATCACCGAAATGTTTCCATGAATCACTTATAGTCGAGAGACCAGAAGAAGGTTGGAAAAGTTGGAGGAAAGGAAAACAAGAATATTTTGAGTTAATTTATTCATAAAATGCGTTAGCCACACGCCCAGTAAACGAAAAGGTGGAGTTGGTGAAGTGTGTTTTTAACTTCCAACTCAGTTCACCAATTCTCAACAACTTTCCCGCGGCTTCACATGCACTCATTCAAACTTGCGACTCCGTCATTTTTGATGATTTTGGTCACCAACAGAATGGTGATTCTGCAACTACAAAAAGAATACTCATATGGCATTTTGACTGCTTTTTTCCCTGCCGTGCAATCCAAGACAATAGAAACTTCTACTCTGCATGTGGCATCTTATTCTTGCTCTTTGTTTTTTCATCGACACCGTA
>JAULKM010014869.1:0-14555 GCA_032355605.1 Rubia tinctorum
CGTCAATTGGTATCAGAGCAGGCTTTTCCCTGACCTTTTCCATTGATTCACGATGAGTGATCAACCGTTAACCAATGTGGAAGGGAGCGCGATTATCGCATCCTTGGCTGCGTTGACTAGACAGGTGGAAACATAGACGACGCGAGTGGAGGCTTTGAACAATGGCGAGCGATCGGCCAGGAGGAATCCGAGGGGGAAGAAGGTTGATAAAGATTCATCTAGTTCGGAGGATGAATTGACCGATATGGAAAGTGTGACGGATCGGGGAAATCGACGAAACAATACTGATTGCCGGGTTAAGGCTAACATCCCCTTCTTTTATGGATCCATGGGTGTAGAGGAGTTGTTGGATTGGTAGATCGAAGTGGATCAATTTTTTTAGGTCATGGAAATTCCTGAGGACAAGCAAGTCAAGATTGTCGCGGTTAAGTTGAAGAGTACGGCTGCCGTGTGGTGGGACAGGCTGGCTGACTCAAGGTCCAAGTGGAACAAGAATTTGATCAGATCTTTGAGGAAGATGAAACAGTTGATGCTAGATCGATTATTTCCCGCTGATTACGAGCAAATTTTGTACAAGTTGTACATTGAATGCTCCCAGGGAAGGAGATTAGCCATGCATCCCTAACTCTTCATTGAGGGAGAAACTGATTCGGGATTTACATGGTGGCGGTCTTAGTGGTCATTTGGGAAGAGATAAGATGATTGCTAGTTTAGAGGAGAGGTACTATTAGCCGCATTTGAAGAGGGACGTGAGCACCATTGTCAAGAAGTGTTATGTATGTCCGGTTTCTAAAGGTTAGTTTCAAAATACTGGTCTTTTATGACATTACCTGTTCATGAAGATATTTGCCAATATTTGTCTATGGATATTGTGTTGGGTTTGCCTCGTACCCAACGTGGTGTAGATTATGTGTTCGTAGTGGTGGACAAATTTTCCAAGATGTCGCATTTTATTGCATGCTAGCAGACTGCTGATACGTCCAATATTGCGAAGCTGTTGTTTCGAGAAGTTGTTCATCTCCATGGAGTTCCCAGATCCATTACTTCTGACAGGGATACGGAATTCCTCAGTCATTTTTGGATTACTTTGTGGCGGATGTTTGGGACTGCTTTGAATAAGAGTTCTACAACCCATCCCCAGACTGACTGACTGACTGACTGACTGATGTAACGAACAGGACATTAGGAAATATGATTCGTAGTGTTTGTGGTGGGAAACCGAAGCAGTGGGATTTGACTTTGCCCCGGGTCGAATTTTCTTTTAACAGTGCAGTGCATTCAACTACGGGAAAATCTCCATTTTCTCTTGTTTATACTACTGTTCTGAAGCATGTGGTGGATTTGGTCGAGTTGCCAAAGGTTCCTGGAGTTTGTAAGTTGGCAGAAAATTTGGCTAAGGAGATTTTGAATACCAAGGAATCTGTTAAGACTCATTTGGAGGTTACTGGGAAGAAAAATAAGGAGGCTGCTCATAAGCATAAGATACTTAAGGTTTTCAAGGAAGGAGATGACGCCATGGTATTCTTGCGCAAGGATCGATTCCCAGTTGGTATGTACAGTAAGCTCAAACCACGTAAGTATGGTCCATTTAAGGTGTTGCGAAATATTAATGATAATGCTTATGTTATGGCTCTTCCGGATACTATGTGTATTTCCAACACTTTTAACGTGGCTGATACTTATGAATACCTTGAGGATGGGGTTCTCTATCCTAAAGAGAACTCGGGAACGAGTTCTTCGGAGGTGGAGGAGACTGATGCAGGATGAATGGTGGCGAAGATTGAAGAAGCGATGGACCGCCGTAATGGTTCGATACGGCTTTAAACGTAACTTTTGTGTTCGGAGTCAGAATCAGGCGAGGTCGGATGCTTTGGAACCGTCTCAACGAGTAGATCAGGGATCCTTCTGAAGCTAGGATACCAGTTCAGATTCGCCATCTGAGGTCGTTTAAGTCCTCAAAACGCCAATTTACTATTTTGAGTGTTTTTTCGATTTTCTTTTTAGTTCACAAAAAATCCTGAATTTCCTTTTTTTATTATTCCCGAATTTCATTTTAGTATTTAAAGACATCTTGTATTATTTGGATTTTCTTTAAAATCATTCATAATACTATTTTCGAGATTATTTTCTCTCTGATAGATTCAAGAAATAAAACTTAGAATTTGTGCTTGCAAACTTTAATTGTTCTTCAATATTCGTGTTTGTTGATATCTTTGATATTTTCACTGGGTCAACTTGTTATGGAACTTCCTTCAGCTGTGAGAGTTATGTAGCTCACGAGCTAGGATAGAGCGGATTAGAATGTCTATTAAAGAGAAACTTATTAATAGTTTGTATTTTTATTGCATAGCTATTCCCACAATACATATAAATTATTATAGTTTATAGTTAGACAGCCTAAAGATTACATCAATCAAAATTTTTAATTTTTGATTATAACTTTTAAAGTCATATTTAAATTTATATTTCAAGATTTATTTTTTATAAAAATTATGGGAAACTCCTTAAAATAAATGGATACAAACATCAAATCATCTCAATAGTTATATTAATTATAAAATGGTCACATCTGACTGATAGGCAATCTAAATTTAGACTTTGTGAAATTATAGATCACCCCAATTGATTATAAAGTTTACCCTTTCTTTTATATTTAAAAATTATATAGAATTAATAGTATATAAAAAATATTACATATTCAATAAACATAAATATTAATTTGGGGAAAATGAGATGAGGAGGATGTTGGTCTAAGTCCATCTTGGCAAAGCAGATTAGCCTTGCAATGAGCTGCTTTGAATGCTAATGGACTGATATTAAGCGTCACTCTAAACTGTTCTCGGCTTCTGTAAATAGAGATGGAACATTATCAACGTTTCGTGCGTTATTATTTTGTTTGTCATTGCATATACCTGTGCAGGACTGTGAAAGCATTAGATTTATTTTCTAATTATGCTATGATGTGTGTTTTTGTAGTAAGACACGTGGCATGGGAGCGGGTCGCAAGCTGAAGACCCACAGAAGGAATCAAAGGCGTGCGAACTAATACAAACTAAAACTAATGTGGTACTTTCCTTGCAACACTTATTTAAAATGTTACAATAACTTATAAAGTGTTGCATAAACTTTTGAAAATTGTTACATAAATATTAAAAAGTGTTACCTAAATTTTAAAAAGTTTACGTTAGGTCTAATGTAACATCGTCTAAGGTAATACTCATAAAAGTGTTACATTATGTGCTATTGTAACACTTTGAACCTATTGTAACACTTTTACAAGTATTACCTTAGGCGATGTTACGTTAAATATAATGTAACACTTTTTAAAATTTAGATAACAATTTTCAATATTTATATAACACTTTTCAAAAGTTTAAGTAACACTTTATAAGCTATTGTAACATTTTAAATAAGTGTTGCAAGGAAAGTTTTACATTAGGCTTAGTTTGTAGTAGTGTATTGTTACTTATATATCTATTCAAATGTGCGATTAAATTTTAATAGAAAATATTATCCAAAAAGTAAGTACTCCCTCCGTCCCATCCAGATTACCCACCTATTTTATGACACTATTCTCCATCAAAGTTTGACAGCATATTTGAATTGATGAGGAATAATACTATCGTATGTGATATTGTTGAATTCGTCGTAACAAGTAGTTACTAGAAAGCAACTTTTCATCTGTCATTATTATACGTAGTTAAACATATTAACAGTCAAACATGTTTATCGAACATTGTGCAATAATTGGGTTGAGACGGAGGGAGTATGCAATTTGAAGTGAGACAGAGAGTATGATATCAGTAAACACGTACTTTTAATATTTGATCGGTAAACTTTTTGTGTCTCCATTTACACCATAATCTATACTTGAGGAATTCTACTACATTCACACCGTTACAGTGAATAATATTGATTTAAGTGGATGAACCATTATTCGATTAGAAAGTTCTGTTGAGCGATAAATAATACCGTTGCGGGTGAAATAGTATCTTCGAATTTTACATTAGTTGGCGAATGATGAGTGTATGAGCTGAAAGGTTAAGTAGTGAGTAGAAGAACAGGGTGGCAGTTTGGGGACAGCGCGATGAGATGAGATGAGATAAGAGGAGCACCTAATGCCCTTTACAGTTTACAATTAGGACAGCTCATTCTGGATCCGCAGGTTCAACAATGGTGTCATATGCTAGCATCGTATTTTCCATTTGGGTCTCCAGTATTAAATTATTCGGTTTCGTATTTTAATAAGTGTTTGAGTGTTCATCTCTTTGGCAAAATATTGAAAAAAGACGGGTTTAATTAAAATAATAAAATGTAAAATATTTTAGTTTCAATATTAAAAATTTATTAACGCAAAATGTAAAAGTTATAAAGTTCATGACGAAAATTTTATCTCTATTTCTTCTAATTTGCAATTTAAACCTTGGTATTTCTATGACTTATGAAAAAATATTTTTTTTCAATAGATGGACTCTGTGTCTTTTCAATTTTACAAATGTCGTTTTTCGAGGATGATGAAGAAAAAACAAAATAAAAATGGACAACGAATGCAAGTGGACCCAACTAATGAAACTCATAATATATTTAACCCAAATTAAACGGCAGACTTAAGGTTTTTTTATGATTATATATAAACAACTAAAATACATACAAACATCTCTACTAATATGATTAATTTAGGAGACGCCACAATTTGAATCTAATGAAACTCATTGAAACTCTATCAATTTGAATAGTTGTGCACCCTCCGAACATCACCCAACTGTTGTACCACCATCAAACCACCACCGTCGACCACCAAAATTCAAACCACCGTATCGCACTGTCATGGACCACCTCCATGCTGAGAAACCACAGTAGGGACCGCTGACACGGTCTCACAACTACAGGTAATCTCTAACAAGAAATCGCTCTCATATTCACAATTCTTATTAGGGGTGTGACTAGAACCTTGGACCTCTTTGATATAGGGAGAGGGTGGATGTCGTGGATTAACCACTAATCCAAGGCCCAATTCACTGCACACTTACTATTTAACAGTTAACACCGTGGATAGTCCCCCTAACTTTTATCTCAAAAATTTAAAAATGATTAAAAAAAATTAAAACATGTATATTGTGTATTCCCTCAGTCTTAGTTGAATTTGCACTTTTACTTTTTTGACACTATTTTTTTAAAGTTTGACCACAAATTTGAGTAACTATATGAACAAAAATATTATCGTATACGATATTGTTCAATTAGTCATAACAAGTAGTTTCTTAATATCAACCTTTTATTTGCCGTTATTATAAGTAGGTAAAGATATTAACGGTCAAATATGTTTTTTGAACGGCGTGATAATGACGAGGGTGCAAATTCAACTGAGACGGAGGGAGTATTTGAATGTGAAAATATTAAAAATATATATAATATAAAATACATTTTAAAATTTTAAATTTAGTACATAATTTAACATATGCCATGTATAAGCAAAAAAATACAGTGGGTTGTACATAATTTAAGGACATGCCACATGTTAGGAGACTTCCTCGTTAACTTTTTACGTACCATTATTGTAATAAAACATATTTGGAGAATTGGAAATTTAATGCTAATAATTCCTCTCACCTTTAATTTAAATACGATTTCCTTATTTATGTAAAAGCTTTCATGACTACCTTGACTTTCATGCGCAGGTAGGGGGTGTTCGAACTACCGGTTTGTTGGTTAGGCGGTTAATCTATTTTGGTTTCTAACGGTTAATATATTTTTATAAGGAACCGAATAACAGACCAATAATGTTGTCGATTTTATCGGTTCGGTTAGTAACACTTTTGTATGATGTGTCGGTTATTACCGGTTACCATATATCATTCATTTACAATTAAAAATATAAAATTAATATTAATATTGATAAGTAGTTAGAACCACAAGACTTAGAATAAAAGGTAAGAAATTTATGAATGGGATATTTGTGTTGCATATGGCATGAATAATTTTTTAAATTAATATTAAATTGTATCCCATCGGTGTTTATTTAGTGTTGGACACAATTATAAACTATATCGACTTTTGTTTGCATAATTATTTGTTTTGGGCCTAATTATAATTTTAAGATATATGGGCTAATAGCATAGATTTTAAAGAATAAGTTAATTTGAGTTAGAAATTTATAGTTTACTTATTGAGTTCGTGATCAAGCCCCAAAATTTAATCAATTATATTTTGTGGTTGAAATTAATTAATTAATGTGCCATAAAATCTTCTACCGGTTATTCGATTAGACCAATACATAATAATAAAACCGATGAAGAAGCCGATTAACCAATTAACCAATTAACCACTAAAACAAATTAAATAATTATTCTGTTTTGATTTATTATCGATTTTTTGATTTTTTTTAACAACCCAATGTGCAGGAACAAATGTTGGCTGATGACCTTCGTTAAAAACTAGTTGTTCCTTATAAATTTCTTTTAATAGAGATAGTCATTAATTTTAAAATACAGTCGTTATTTAAATTTATTTAATTAAATATTTAAATTTTATTTTGTAGTGGTTAAATTTATCAAAAAGTCTCTTGTAAACCGAATAACAGTTAGACCAGTTTTTTTAAAAAAATATTTTAATAACTTTTAATTTCAACTTTTAATTCTATATATATTGTCATATATTTTAATGGTTTTTTATAAAATTTATGAGAAAATAAATAAAAACAAACATCAAATCATTCTCATTAGTTACATCAATTATAAAATGATTCCGTCTAAATGTTAGTCGATCTAAAAAAATAAAAATGCAAGAGTATTTGTTATTGTGTTATTTAAAAGAGATCATTATTGTTTTGTTACATAAATGTGTTGAAGGAAAAAAAAAGAGTTTTCATTGTCTCTTTTAAAGAAACATTTTGAAAATCCAGTTGAACTTGCTCTAACAAGTAACCACCGGTTAAGCATAATTTACCAAGTCTAATAATTTACACAGATAGCTAATAAATCAATTAATCAAAACAGTTAGCATCTAACAACTATCATTTGACTAAAATAGTACTTATAATTTCCGAACTTATTTGTACGGAATTGATAAAAATACATCGCAAAGTTTTGTTTTACCTAGGCTAAACTTTAGGTCAGGGATTATTGTGCAATTATAAAAAGTTTCATTTGGAATGGAGTTTTTTAAAAACATGGTGAAAAATTTAGGGACCTACTGTGTAATTATCAAACTACTATATATATCACAAAAATATCAGATTTTCCATTTTTTTTCTCTCGCGGAAACCTCTCGTCCATCGACAACCGCCACCGACCGACGGTTTCCGTCAGTTTTCTGTCGGATCTACACCGAATTCCATCCAGATTTCTGCTGGAATCTCGCTCCGCTGTGCGAAATCACCGCGGTTCTTCCTGTGACGCCTTGCCCTAGCTCCGACGACAGAATCTAGATAGATGTGACGTCTTGCCCTAGCTCTGGCGACGGAGACGCTTTGCGAATCGCTCCTCAGTGATTCACTCTTTTGCTTCGAACGGCGCCGACGATCAAAGCTACATGAACGTCGTCGGTTCTTCACTGTTTTTCGCTGGCGAGTTCTATATTTCTGACACCAACGATCGATGCTTCTACCAAAGGAGTTAGAAGAAAACAACCAATTCGAATGGGGGTCGTGCCCTAGCTCAACGTTTTTGGCAAAGTGAGAAGAAAACAACCAATTCAAACAGCCGACGCTTACTGCAAAATGGCGTGATCGACGTTTCCGGCAAGCGACGTTCAGGCGTGCAGATCCAAGTGCTACGTGGAGAAGAAGACTCGCGAGTGCAACACAAGCGAGATTATAGACTCCGACAGATGGGCGGATTGCGTCGGACGGTGGCAGAGGCGGCGACGGACTGCTGAGGTTCTCCTCATGAAAGCTGAGGTCTAATATTTTGTTTTACTCTTTTTTTCAAAAATTACCGAGGTTTAATATATTTTTTTGTATGAGCTTATACCATGAATGATTTTTTGGTTTTGTGGTTAGTACTCTTGTTGTTGAGGTTGAGATCAGGGGTTCGAATCTCCTCATAACCTTTGTTTTGAAGAATTTATGTTCTTGATGTATATGTTGTGGTTTAATATTATTTGATTGAGTATATGTTTAATAAGAGTTTTTGATGTAGTGGTTATTGCTCTAGACTTTGAGCTTAGTGACCCAAGTTCAAATCTCACTAGGTCCTTTTTTTTGAAGAATTTTTATTCTTGAATAACTGTAGTTTTTGTTGATGTTTGTAGTTTTTTTCACACCTCTTATGTGGATATTTTTCATTATTCGGGTGAGGTTTAATTGGTATGAGTTGATATTTTGTAATTTTTTTGGTGACATAGATTGGTATTTGTAGTTTTTTAAAAATTTTCTCATGTTTATATTTTTAATTTTCCAGCTGAGGTATTGATAATAGGAATTGATGTTTGTAGTGTTATTTTTCTGATGCTGATGTTTTCATTTTTTGGATGAGGTTCAGGTGTTAGGATTTGATGTTTGTAGCTTTTTGGTGATATATGTTGATATTTGTAAAAAAAATTAAAATTTTTGTTGATGTTTATGATATTCAGAGTGAGTATTTTATACTTTTGAGGTACCGTAACTTGTTGTCAATGTTTTTAGTTTTTTTTTCTCTCATGTTGACATTTTTCTCTTTCTATATGAGTTTTAGGTGATAGAGGTTGGTGTTTGTAGCTTTTCTGGTGATATGGTTGATTTTTTGTAGTGTTTTTTTTTCTTATTTTGACGTTTTGTCATTTTTTTGGGCAAATTTTAGATTATAATATTTAATATTTTTAGCTTTTGGGTGATGTAGGTTGAAGTTTGTATTTAAAAATATATAATTTAAGCCTTGTTGATGTTTTTATGATTTCAGCTGATTTTTTGTTAGTTGTAATCGACGTTTTTTCATTTTTAAATATATGTTTTTTGCTATTTTATTTTTTAATATATTTTTTGCTGCAATATTTTAGTTGATGTTTAATGATTTTTCGTTGATGTTCTGCTATTTTTTGCTAATGTTTATAAATTTTAGTTCGATGATCATATTAATTATTTTCATTTTAAAAATATTTTAAATATTTTTTTATTTTATTTTTATTTTTTGCAAATTGCATACGGCTGGAAAATAAAAAAAAATTGGACAAAAAAATCCATGTAAAATTATTAGAGATAGGTCCCCGTAAAATTATCAGAGATAGGTCCCTGTAAAATTATTAGAGATAGGTCCCTGTAAAATTATTAGAGATGGGTCATTAGAGCTAGAATATAGCTGGAATTGCATAAAATCCCCTGCCTAAATTTTAGCATGCCTCACAGGAGACCATCTCAAAATATATTGAATTCAATTAAACTAAAATAAATATATAGTAAAAATAGTGATAATGTTATAAAATTAAATTGAATCTTATCAAATTATTTTTATAGAGCAGAACTGAACAAAACTACTCCCTCCATCCCTATGTTTAGTCTCAGCACAAAAACATGTCATTTTTTAAAATTCATTAAAATAGCATAAAAGTAGTTTGTGAATAAAAAATCATTTAATATTTTTTTTACATTCAAAATTTTGCCAAAAATGAAAGTAAGACAATAATATATGGGCACCAAATAGGGGGGCGGAGGAAGTACTCACTTCGTTTCACTAAGAGCGATACACTAGATTTAGACTCCTGGATTAATGTGAAGAAAATGAGTGGTTGAAATTGAATGTAAAAACTAAAAAGTAGAATGAGTGGATGAGATTGAAGAAATCTTGCCAAATATCGAAAGCGTATCATTTAAAAAATTGTCTTAATAAGGTAAGTGTGTCATAAATAGAAAAATGGAGGGAGTACACTAAATTATAAGCTAAATTGAAATGAAGATAAAATACGGAGAATATATCCCTAATTGTGTCTTTACTGTAAAATTCTGCCAAAACCTCATCACAGAATAAGGCAAAATTTTGGGAAAGATGGTATTTCCATAATTTTATGGAAAGACGGAGTTTAATTATAATAATAAAAGGTAAAATGTTTTGTTGCAATATCAAAGTTTTATTATGCAACGTGTAGTAGTTATAAATTTTATAACCCGATTCATACAACCCAAAAATTTTATATTAATTTTTTCTAATTTACACTTTAAACCTTGATCTTTCCATGAATTATGGAAAAATCGTCTTTTAAGAAACGGACTCAGAGAATAAAGGACAAATTTGTCGAGTCATGTAATATGGAATTACTTTAATTTTACAAAAAAAATAATAATCTGGAAAAGGTAAGTAGATCGTGAGTGGCCGTAATCATGTCACATTATCACTTTCATTATTAAATAATCCCAACCAATATGTTTACAGAAGGAGTCATTAGCATTAATTAATTAACAGTATTAATCAGCCAGGTACGCAGTTTAACCTGGCCCCACTTCTCTACACGAACTATTGTAATTTGCGAATTGAATATTAATGCAAATTTAAAAGTGAAAGAAAGAGATAACCATCACGCTACGATGAATATAAAATCACCACATATTCCAAACCCACATCATTGTAACCTTATTTTATTCCATGTTTGGATTTGGAGCATCTTCAATTCTATTTTAAATATTGGCTGTTGCTTTTTGTAGTACCCAAATTTTAAGTCAAATTCATTCATCAAAGCAAGCATTCCTTTAAGAAATTTTATTTTAAAAATGCTCGTATAATTTCTAGTTTTAACTCTTAATTTTTTTAAATATTAATATATTTTTAAATATTTTTTAGTGTAGGTATAATTTGACTCTAACGTCCTGGTCAATCTCTGTATTTGTTGATTTTTAGTGGTTAGATGGAAATACCCCTTAAATTACGGAAGGACAAATTATTTTAAGTAATTCCCAATTCTCTTATAAGTGTTTTGATATGACTCCCGAATTTTCATATTGTAATAATATTCGTAGTGAATTATCACAATGAATGATGTGGTATTAAAGAGGAGTAATGATAAAGAGAGTGATGATGTGACATGAGTCAAACATCAGGGCTCGTGAAAAGTCTTTCAGCTTTCGGGTTCGTGACACAAGTCTGACATAAGATATGAATTCGTAAAATTGTAATAAGACGACGGTTTAATTTAAACCCCGTGTTTCTATACAATAGACGATCGTTGGTTTTCAAACACATTAACTTATACATTATTAAACGACAATTAAAGTTAAACCGCCGTGTAATGGTATTCCATAATCGTTCAACGATTGGCCGTCCTCCCGACCTAATGATCCAATTTGTGAATATATGAAGGATGGTGATTTCGAGCACAAAATTAAAAAAGAAATGACACGTAACTGCATCATTAATGGGCATTCATTAACTGATACCGTCTTACCACGGCGAGATGAGAGACTATGTAACATTTTAAATACTATAAAAAGTATCTCATCTCATTAGGAGTGTTCATGAATCGGTCCAGACCTGTTGAATGGATTGGATCAGAATGTAAGGACCAATATCGAATGTATGAAATTCTGATTCAGTGCTCAGTCCAAGCGTCTTTAAGATTCCATGTTTCAGTCCGATCCAGTTCAACGGTCTGATCGGATGGAGTAATATTTTACTTTGATGTATATTTTTAAATTATTAATAATTTAATTCAATATTTGAATTTTCTAATAATTTATACTTTTCTATCTTTTAAAGTCAACTTTTTCCGACACCAAAATTTGAAAGAATTTTTTTAACACGAATTCGGTCCAAAACCAAAATTATTTTAGTCCAATTCCAATCCAGAGTATCCATTAACTGGCCCAATTTTTCATCCAATATATTTTTGTAGTGCCAATTTTAATTCTAATTAATTTTGATCCAGTCTAGTCCGATTTTGGCTAGCGAATATCCCTAATGGTTAGGGACCAATTTAACCAGCGGGTTGGTTCATTGTCGTTATTATTATTATTATTATATTTAAACAATTTGGTTCGGTTGTGATTGTGTGTTTGTGCTGTACTACTCCTATCTACCCGGTACAATAAAATAAGGTTATACATAACTAATACACGCATAAACTGTGGACTAAAATATAAATAGTCCGTTTCTTGAAAAAACAGTCATTTCATAAGTCATGGAAAGACTAAGGTTTAAAGTGTAAATTAGAAGAAATAAAGATAAAATTTGTGGGTTGCATAAACCGGGTTATAAAATTTATAACTACTACACGTTGCATAATAAAACTTTAGTATTACAACATAGACCTTTTACCTTTTATTATTATAATTAAACTCCGTCTTTCCATAAGCCTATGGAAAGACCGTTTTTCCCAAGACTTTGCCAAATATAAATATCAAAGAAGCTTTTTTTCAAAAAATTGTTTAAAATTTCGAAACTTCTCCTTTATGGACACATTGCATTGGGGAGCAGTTTATAATACAATTATGTCCGTGATCATTGAAAGCTACACAAATGTAAGCGCCAAAATTTCATATATCAATATGACAACATACCCAATCCCCCGATAACTTAAAAAATATATATGCGTAGTACTCTACCATTGGGATGCTCTAAACTGACCTGCTCAACATTTCGTGTTGAAATTGTTGAATTATGGGCTGGTTACTTTTCTACTCACGTCCACTTGGGCTTTTGGCCCGGTAGATGAGGATCGAGTAATCTGAATTGGGATGCTTAGAGTAACCAGACCCTGTTTGACAATCAGCCGTTAGCGGTTGGCTATTGGTCGTTTCATGTAACTGATTTGACCAACTGTTTATGCAAGCTGTTTGACCATTAGTGTGTTCACAAAAGTGTTTGACAAATGTAACTGTTGACTGTTAGCGATTTTATGCAAAATGACATTTAATGACATGATGACCATTCATTATTTATAAACTTATTTTACATATTTTACTATTGTTATTTTCATTAATATTAATATAATTTGCTTTGAATTATTTAAAATATTTGCTAATATTGAAAACAATGTATTTACTAATTCATTTCAAATGTTCATTATGAGGATTAATATAAGAGAATAAATATAAACTATGTTAGTTGATTTATCTTCATTAGATATAATTTTTCTAATTATATTTAAGATGTAAAAGTTACAATATTATATGAATATCAAATAAATATCTAAAATTGATTTATGTATTGGGATTTAAATTTTCCTCTTACTTTTTCACATAGTTCGGTTAAGTTGATGTAATGTAATGAGGTAAAATTTTAAAAAATCTCTATATACACTCATCAAACTAATATTTTACTATCGGCAATTAGATTGATCAAAGGATAAATATTGAAATAATAGGGGAAAATTAAAATCGAATTACATTAAAAGTTAAACGTGGAAAAAATTAAATCCCAAAAAATGTCGATGAAAAAAATAAATTTAAATCCCAAAACACATAAAACGATATCGTATGTTAATGGTTTACCACTGGCGTAGAAAAAGGTAAAATGAAAAAAAGTTTTAAAAAAATTAATTGTTAAAGGTAAAATCCAAACGTTAAGGAAAAACACTACTAATATTAGCGTTTCGTATTTGGCGACAACGTTACGTGAAAAAACCAAGCAACCAAACACTTTTGTTTGGTATTCATTGGCAGTTTACCGAGTGAAAATGCCAACAGACAAAAACCAATTAAAACGTCAGTAAAAACACCAATGTCAAATGGAGCCATTGGCATTTGATAGGTAGTTTTTAGAATTTATTTAGGGTAAAATACAAAACTAACCCTATTATTTTCTAAAAGTAACGATTTAACTATGTAGAATCTGAAAGTGCGATTCTAACCTTAAGTTTTTCAGCAAATGTGCCGACATAACCTTTTCGCACTATTCCAGTGTTGACTTGGAATTTTCCGACATTGACCAAATCTAAATAGACTAGAATATCCCTACTTTTAAACCTAAAACTGTAATAATAAAAATACTCTTAGATTCTTTTTCCTCATCTCCATAACCACATCCACCGCTACACTGCTACCACTTCCACAACGCCACCACCTCCACGGCGGTGGCGGCCCGAATCTATCCTCGCCAAATGCGTTAATCAATTAATTTAGATCCAAACTAGGCTTCAGACCTTCCCCTCGCATAACCCAAAATGCAGTCATTGCTTGCTCAGATAATCCCTAAGAAGTAAGCATAGGTTCAATCAACAGGATTCGAACTAATAACCTAACTTTTATGCACGAGATGTGGAGAATCAGATTGAAATTGCATCCATCTTAACAAATAGCAATAATTGAGAGAAAGCCATACCCTCTGTGCACAAGCATTGATCAGTGCATTATACATGGTTAATGAAGGTATTAGTCTAGGCGTATTCATAACTTCCAAACACTCGATTGATTTTTTTTTGTCCATCGTCTTCCACCCCAACCCTCAAATTCCCAGCCTCGCCGCCGCTTCTCATGTTCATCGTTTTCCAATCTCATCCCCTGAAAAATTGGTTTTACCATTTTATCTTAACTAACAAACCTATATTCCAACGTAGTCTAACTTAACAAAGTATATAAATTAAATAAACACGAGACACACAACTTGGTTACGCAGTTCGGTGAAATCCACCTACGTCTGCGGGGCCTGACCCAGTTC
>JAULKM010014879.1:0-14554 GCA_032355605.1 Rubia tinctorum
GCTTAGACGCTTGGAAATATCCCTCTTCTCTGTGGACGACTCCGACTTGCCAAACTATCTACTTAGTTGTATTTAGTAAGCATATTGGGCTTATAAATTCTATCTTTGAGAGGTACGATGACGACCTCCCATTTATCAACTAACAACTATTAGCATGCAAATGATTACAATAATAACAATGTAAACTAGCAATCGAGGAATGATTGCGTAACATGATTAATGTCATTTCGATCATCGATTCCATCACATATAACTTTAAGCCTATTCTAATGTTTATGACATTGTTGTGATGTCGATGGTGAACACTTCCCCATACATATCACGTAAGGTTTGCAAGTATTCTTCCATTGACACTGCCTCCATAATTAGTGAAGTGCAACAACGGCCATGCCTGCCATGCTGATCTGATTCCCCTCCGTACTATTACGTCCAGGAACTACACCATTTATGCTTCTCCCTAGGGCTAAAAATACAAAGGGGGTGTAGCACCTTATCGATAGCTCCAAGGTTGCAAAGCTAACCCCAGTTTGCTACTCAATCTATCTCTTTCCGTTACCCTTCAGACCAACTCGTTGGCTTACTAGTGCATGGCCAATCATAACATTAACAATGGAAACCTACATGCACACACCCACATAAATCCCGTGTCAACTGGCATGGCCCATCGACCAAAACTCTGTTTTTGGTCTTCTGATCCGCATCCTATGTTGTCTGGACGGTCCTATCAGTTGGAACCTCATTTTACTCAGTATATCGGCAAGGTCCATGTTGTTTTTGACAACTCGTGGGCTAGTCGTGGCATTCGTGACTTAAAATGATGCAGACTGCGTGAAACGGAACGATGCAAGCCCATACTTAGCAGAATTTTGGAGTGAAAAGAAGACATGGGGCACACGGCCGGCTAGAATGGACACGACACGTGCTGGGGCATGGCATGTTTGTAACTAAGGCTAACTCAAGATTCTTAACTTAGCTACAACCAAGGATAATGCCGAATGATCCTCAACTTAGTTTCCATTTTCTCTCAATTTCTCTCAATTTTCCTAAGAGTCCTCTTCGTTTTTAATCCTAGCATTCAAACATGTTGAGCTCACCATCTCACCTTTTTCCACATGACCTCTCATTTTTGCCTAGGTTTTCCAACCTAGCCAGGCCCAACCTCTTTTTTTTACCTAGGCCTTTCGACCTATCCGAGCTTTCTTCCTATTTTTGCCTAAATTTCTCTTTCGGGTTTCCAAATTAGCCGAATATATATATATTATTATTTTTCTAAAAAATTTTAAAATAATAATTTTTAGCACGAAATGCCCCAAAATTGGGCTTCACAGTTCAAAAAAATAGTGAAAAAGAAAAAATTACACCGCCAAAGTTCCAAAATACATCCCCAACAAAAACTACAAAAAGGTGCCTCCACACATAAAAACAAACAACTAAAAGCTTAACATCCAAATGGAGGAAAGTACCAAAAGCAAGAAAAACAACAGTCATCCAAAAAATTATCACAAAAGTAATCATAGGCTAAGTCATAAGAAAAAGAGATGCTACCATAGAGGTGTTCAAACTCATCCCCCCACACCTGGAGATGCTCAATGCCGCCTCTAGTGTCTTACCTCGTGTTCATGCCTGCTCAGATTTGGAAGGTATTAGCCCTCTCCGATGCTTTATGTTGTTCGGCTTTCATTGATCTCCCTAATGCCATCCTTCAAGTTTCCCATTTTTTTCACTCAGGTGGTGCAGCTGACCGTCGACCCCATCAAATCTCTCCATTGTGTCCTACTCATAGTATTCTAGATTTATGCCAACCTTGTGAACATCATGCCTGGCCCAAAAAATAGAGTTTCCCAAAGACTGTGCCCAGTCCGGCCCATACGGCTGATGAATCCACATAGGATAAGAAAAGGCCAGCTCAAAATTGGATGAATTATGATCCTGGAATGGGCTGAACTGGGTATGATGCCAAGGTAAATCTCCTGCTGAGAATGGCTCCAAACACTGTGCCTGTATGGCTGAGGCCTTGGGCCAGACGAGGGCCCATGGATGCTCGACTGTGCAAAGTCATCATAGTGGGAGAAGATGTTGCACCTGTGAGAACCGCTAGCACCATACCCTGCGGCATGATAAGACTGCTCATAATTGATAAATGGCCCTCTAATAAGGGGTTAGTCCTCTAAATACCTGATCGAAAGAAGACGGTGGTTCTACGGGAGCTCCAAAGATGACTGTGGCATAATCTAAGGGAATGCTAGCTTTGGCTGGATGGGCTGATGGTCAATGGGAATGAAGTGTGTGGGATGCACAGGGAACTAATCCTGATCATCCTCCTACTACATGTCATCATCATACCCCGGGTAATGCTATCCCAGCACCATTGGTGAATCTTTATCCGGCTCGATGATGAGATCCTGCAGCTTGAACTTCTTGTTCAAAGTGGTCCTTGTAAGCTGAGGAAATCTCATGAACCCATTTCCCTTGTACAACCAGAAGAGAACCCCATTGTCCTCCAGTATAATCTTTGTCTTATCAATGAGTGGTATAGCTAATGTAAAATGCGATTGTCGGTTCTCCGTCATCCCCTCACTCATCGGAAGGTTATATTACTGAACCATAAGCGAGACCATACCACCAATTGTTATCTTCCCAGTGCGGGATGACACCTTGGAAATATCATTGCAATGGGTTATGAAGTCATCCAAGAGATTGAGGCAAGCCCTCCATTTGCAGATCTACCAAAGCCTACTATAATCCTTCTTAGTGGCAGTAGTGACCTACCTGTGAGTGCTGACTACCACGCTCAACAGTCTAGCTATATACTTAGTGTCAGGTGTACTATGTTGTTGTTCTTTCTCTCTCTCCCCCTCACCTGTCGGGTGCTGGTATCCAATAATGCATACGACTCAAATCCTGCATCTGACTCATTGTACCCCTTCACATCTCTCCTCAGCTTCCATTTGAAGATGTCCGCCAACTGAGCATAAGTCGGGCCACATGACACATCCCCCAAATGGAATCTCACCGATCTCCACATTTTCCTGTTGTTATCCTTAGTGAAAGTAGACATAAATTCTAGGGTATACCTAATGTAGGTGGGGGCTACCAGTGTAGTGAATTCCTTCATATCCATATTCTCTAGTCGGACCCTGATGGGTTTGTGGAGTTTGATAGCCCTAAGATTATGTTCATCTACAAACCAAGTCTTTTGAATAGGGCGCCCCACTAGGAAGCCCAACCTCTCCATTTGCTCCCAAGTGAGGTTGGTCAAACCCATAAAGGGTAGACTAGGTTCCCCTTTTTGTCTACAATACAAGATGGAAAAAATATTGAAACTAACAAGAAAAATCTAGCAAAGCTTTCACCAAACCCCCCCAACAAAGAACAATGTCTTCCAAAATAATTCTACCAACCACACTAACCACCAAAACTTTCAAGCATGTAAAAAACCAAACCACAAGAAATTCACAACTCCCACTTCTTCAGCTAAGCAAGAGAGCTCGCCCCAAGTCCCTTAAATTGCGAATGTGGTGATATCTTTGCTTGAGGAATGTGTGAAAACCCTCCTAGATCAAGTCAAAACAACTCCAACGCCCAGAATGGGCCAAAAATTGAGTTTTTGGGAGAAAACTCAATTAAAGGCTGAGCTGGTCTTTGAATTTTTGGGGCAAAATTGTGCCATATCTGAGGCTAAATTTTAATGGGTTGGATATGATCGGGAAGATGAATATTTTGATACCAAGTTAGGGGTGAATCAGATGAAGATTAAGGGAGTTATAGCTAAAAGAGTGTGAGAGGGAGCTTAGGCCAGTTTGAAAGGAAGAGAAGAGATGGTGTTCGGATGAAGATGGCTAGCATGAGGGGGCGGGGTTAAAATGGGTGTAGGGTAGGTTTTAATTGGGTAGGAGGGTAGGCAACAAGGATCCATGGGGGGATCTGTGCTGACACGTGGCACCGTACCACGTCATGGAGGCCTCGTGCTGGCGCGTGCCAGCCTAATGCCGATGCATGCATGGCACCCTTGTGTCAGCAACATAAGCTTTGTGCTGATGGGCCTTGGCACAACCTGTGTTCTTGACACGAATCGTGCTTAGCCCTGGCACAAGCCGTGCTAATCCCTGGCATATGGCCTCCTTGCCTTGTTTCGTTCAAACATTTTCATGCCATACCTACATCCAAAAACCCAAACAACCAAGAGAAATAATGTTCCAAACAAAATTGATGACTGAATTGTTTTCGAAAAACACCACCAAAACTTAAACTCCCAAAATTTCAAAAGAAAATATTTTTTTGAAAAAAAAACATTAATATTAAGCACTGTATTTTTATTGTTGTCTTCACAACTTATTATTTCATGAATTTTTGAAAAACTAATAAGAATGGTTTGATGGATCACCAGAATCACCATCCTTGACACCACCAACAACGTCCTTGTGTACAGGTCTCCACATTACCTTAGGCTTACCCTTAATCTTTAGCGAAACATATCAATCATTTCCATCCCTACCAATCATAGATACATTCTTGTTGATTTTAAGAAAATGAAGGGTTTAGGAATGGTTACTTCCTTAGCTCGCTTATTTTTCCGCAGCAAGTTAGTGTGAAATACCGTAGGCAAATAATCTTTAATCATACTAGAAGAGCCATGTTTATTAATAAGTGTATCATTACACAGTTCATTCATGCAAGATAGAGAATGGAAGTTTTCTATGTCGGGTAACACCTCCTCATCTTCAAGAATCTCACTTAGGCATTTAACATTTTCAATCATGCAAGGTTCATCATGTTGAGCAAGTTATTCATATAAGGTTAAAATTTTACACACAAGAGAGGGGTTAGGTGAATCATGCTTAGATTTTTAATTATCAAAACCTACTCTATCCATATCATCCTCTAAGGTTAGTGTTCCTAAATGAACATCAATCTTAGTCCTTGATGTTTTAAGAAAAGGTCTCCCAAATAAATTGAGGGTGAACCACCATCGTGCGCTACATCAAGAACATAGAAGTCCTTCAGAAACACCAAGTTTCCCACTTGGACCATCACATCCTTCACTAATCCACGAGGACTAGCTTGGGAATGATCGGCCATTTGGACAATTACCCTAGTTTCTTTAAATTCATCTATTTCTAGGTTCTCATAAATGAAAGAAGGTATGAGATTAATAGAAGCTCCTAGATGAATCATAGAATTTTTCACCAATTTACCACCCAAAGACGTAACCGAGATTGGTGTAAAAGTACTTTTTGTCCCACAAAAAACCCATTTCACTACATTAATATCATTTTGTACTTTTGTTTTTTCTTTGTAAATTAATGCAGTGTCAGTGGAGTTGCGCCTAAATTCTTCAAGTTCTTAGAGTTGCAACTTCCTATGTTATAATTGCTAGATGAATATGATAATGTTGAATCCTTCATGTTTATTATAAGGTAGCAAGTAGGAAAAGTCATTCAATGTTGAAGATTCTTAGATAATCTTAGTAAATGCATAAATTGGTTCAATGGTTAGACATTTGATTTAGTGTTTATAAGTGTTACCAATCTTGTTTATTCTTCGTACATAATGCCATTAGTTGGATACCTTTAGGCATTTATCGAATGGATTCATTAGTGAGGTTTACAAAGGATGTGGAATTAACTCTTGTAAACTACCACCAAAGAAGAATGGAAAATTTATGTTCACAATAAGTAGTCAAATTAGTTATAGGTCAAGGATTCAAGGAAAGATAAGGGGCTCGGAAGTGGAAATCAATTTCATCTAAGGTCCCATAATTTGTGTTCAAATATATCGTTATAGTTTGTTGCATGATTAGCTTAATCTCATTTTTGTGATATCATCGTTTGTTTGTTAATTTCATAACATAGAAAAACCAACCACCCCCACCCCACCCCTTTTTACTTGCTTTTATATATCTCTACACGTCTATAGCTATGCTTATATCCACCTTATATGCATGAATCTTTAGGAAAATCCCTATTCATTTAGGACGATCCCAATTTGCCACTATCTTCTTAATTGTATTTAGGAAGCACTATAGGGCTATAAATTATAACTTTGAGAGGTACGGAGATGACCTCCAAAATTTTGTTGCCGTTCCAAAATTTTGGCACCGCTGCTGGGGAAGAGGCATTTATTTTTAATCTTAACATCCTCACCTTCAAGGAGGGAATGTCCCACGGAGGTAATTTTCATTTTGGGAAACTATGGCCCCCAACCTTGAGCAACAACCTATGAGCATCACATATCTGGCGATTGAGCCAAATGGGCATTTTGAGCTAATGACCGGGTTGATACACTTGCCACCTTAATTTATTTTTAGGCAAGGGGAAAACCCCAACAAACATATATCCGACTTTCATATGGTTTGTTGTGGTATGATTCCCAATTGAGTGGATAATGAGTTTTACAAGTTGAAGGCCTTCCCGTTTTCACTACGAGAAACCGCAAGGGATTGGCTCCACTACCTTCCATCCGGGAGCATTAAGTCATGGATCGAGTTCAAGAGTAAGTTTCTTGCTAAGTACTTCCGGCCTCCAAGTCCACCACCTTGATGAATGATATTAGCAATATCCTCCAACAACATGAAGAGTCGTTCTATGACTATTGGGAGAGGTTACAGAAGCTTCTTCCAAGTTGTCCATACCTCGGCTATTCGGAGGGAGGCTTGGTCTATTATTTATACAATGGTCTTATTGAGGAGGAGCAAAGGCTAGTGGGGGGAGCTTGTGGTCATTTCATTGGAAACAAGATTTTGTTAACAGCTATGGAGCTTTACAAAGAGTTGGCCGAAGAATCTAGAACTTTTATCTCGTGATCATATTTTAGAAGGAAAAATCCAAACAACACAAGTGCCCCTGCCAACAATGGAAAGCTTAAGGATCAAATGTTGGCCCCAACTTCTACGGTAAAATCTTTGATGACTAAGTCTGAAAATAAGCCGCATGTGAAGTCATGTGAAATTTGCTCATCGGCACATCCTACAAACACTTGTCTTTTTTTGCAAGATGATTACTATCACAGGAATAACCCTTTAGCACTAGTTTTTCAGAAGTCTAGCACCGGTTTTTGGGGGTTCGAAAAACCGGTGCCTAAGTAGGGGGTGAAACGTTTTCACCTAGCTCCGATTTTTTACATTAACACCGGTTTAAAAAACCAGTGTTAAAATTGAAACAATTTGGCACATATTTTTTTTGTTAGCACTGGTTTTCTAAAACCGGTGCAATATCAACACCAGTTCTTATATTTGCACCAGCTAAAAAACTGGTGTTAGAATTGGAACTGGTTTTTTTGGAGCACCAGATTAAAAAATCAGTGTTAAATTAGGGCATCGATTTTTTTAAACCAGTTTTTTTGCATTAGTTTAAAATTCCCAATTTTAAAATATGAATCATTTTTATATTTTCACCGGTTTGAAAAAACCGGTGATAAATTTGGAAAATGGATTTTATTTGCACCTTTTTGTAAAAGAATTGGTGTTAAAATTGTCACCGGTTATTTATTTGCTGTTGCAATTGGGCTCTGACCGCAGCTGCGCGCAGCTGCTCTGTTAGTTCTGTTTGGCAAGAACTATACTGGAATTGGGGCGCTGCTGCTCTATTAGTTTTATTTGTGAAAAAGAACACTATGATTTGGCTCTGACCGCAACTGCACGCAGCCGCTCTAATATTTCAGTACAAACACTAAAACAGCCCAACAACATATATATGGCTATATTTAGGAAAATGAAAAAAACATTTCCACAAATTCCCGGTTTTTAGTGCAATGTAATAAACTGTTGCACCGATTATACTACACAAATTCCCAACAATAAAAATTCATCGGACATAAATAATAATGTTGCAGCAAAAGCCCATTGAATATGATCGAATGTAATGTCCTGTGTGAAGGAGTACATGAGTGTGATCACTGGTTGCAAAAATTGTGTTGACAACCCTACATAAGATACGAGAACATATTGTTTCATGGAGTTGAAACAATATCGAATGTTGGGGACATTTACCTTTCATAAAGAGATACTATTAAGTGATGGATATATTTAAACATAAATATATCCAATAATGTATTCAATTCCCTGTTTCACATGAAATTGATCCATGCAATGTGGCAAAGTATTTTTCGCAAAAATACGAAACCAACTAAGAGCAATGATGCGTAGTTTATCTTTTCCCAAAGGAGTGCGATCTTCTGGAAATTTTTGAAAAATGTATTAAATTGAATGTTAAATTCTATATGTGTGGGACAGTACGCATGCGGGAAAATGACATAAGAAAACTTATCGGAAAAATGTAAATCTCATGCATTTCTTTAACAGTTTTTTCCATATAATACATGCAATGGTATCCACATTCCCAAGTTCTACGCTGAATCTTGTTCTAATACTAAAAAGGATTTGTTGAAATGGATACGAACATCAAATTGACATTAGAATTCCAAATTGATGATAAAATACGTACATTGGTGTTTATGACATTCCATGTATAGTCTGGAGGGTAGGTTTTATTTTGCTCTTGACGCACAGTCGATATTTTGTTGCAATTCAAGAATAGATGGAAAATATATTTTTATCACATATAAAGACCAAAACATAGAGCGTGAATCTTAATAGTTTACTCAGGTATAATTTTGCTAAATTTGGCCAAAAATTGATCAGCTTACGAATGAATCAATTGAAGGCATAGCGTGTTACGTTTGCCAATTCCCCCACTCATCCAGTTGATGCATTTTACTCGTTCATGTTCCAGCACAAGGATGATAAAAAACCAATGGCTACTGCAAAAGCAAACAAGGAAGTACCTAATGTGATTATTAATACACAACTTTTCTAAAAACCGAAGATACGGGCGTAGCTGGGTGCAGTTACTTCCAGAGGGTGAACAACCCAAAAACTAATAATACCTCAATTCAGTTAATCTTTTACATGCATAGAACTTACTCTCGATTGTACGGGAAGACATACTTAATTGTTCGAGTGCGGCACATGATAGTTGAAACCTCTTTAGCAGTCAATTCAACCCTTTGATGAGCATTTTTAGCAAGAGAATTTGAACCAGCCAGAACAAACTGGATGTGACATTGATAAACCATCCTATCACATAGGTGGCTGTAAAAAAAATTAAAAATTAACAATCGTTATGAAGCATCTATAATAATGTAAGCATGCATTCTTACGCTGCTCATAGATCAAGTTGTGATCCACTAATCCACTCCATTTCATGTCTCTTGTTGAGGCTGCTTATGAACAACTTCAGTTTGTCAATAAAAATTGATATGGAGTTGTCATTGGATCCGAACACATCCACACTGAAAAGGATGCGGAAGATTATGTTCGATCAAAATACTTGGGTAGATGAAGTTATAAATTCCCTAATCTGTTGAACAACAACAATGCATTCTTGGTCTTCTGTGACCCCATAAAAGATACATGGTATCTTAATTCCACTTGAGAATATGATAAATTAGTTAAGTTTTATAGGAATATATCTCAGCTGTCGGTGAGATTTGCAAAGGGTTAAATGACTCCTTAAGGAAAGTTGATGGTCAGAAACCGAGTTGGGTGGAGTTGATTGGCCAATCTCCATCGATGCAATAATTTCTTTTTCTACACACTAATGGGAAAATTGTTAGTTATGTATTGAAAACAATTGTCGTATTAAAAATGGTAGTGTGCGTGTATGTTGGGGGGGAGGGTCGGGGGAAATGTTTGATCTCCCCTTTCACTGACTGAGCATAGGTTCTCAACTGCTCGTTAGGAGTCTCCTCATGAGCGACCACCTCCTATAAGGAGATACTATGGTTATTAATATTTGAAAGTCAAAGTATTGTAACATAATTATTTGTCTAACCTGTTTTTCCTCCATGATAGTTTTTGGTGTAAGCTTTTTTTCCTGGCTTCTATCTTCAACAACCAGCATGTTTTGAGGAAAAAACTTCTCATTCTCCTTGGTAATCATATGAACGATAAATTATGTTAAGTTGATTTGTGGAAAGATAACTATGCTACGATCATAAAGATACAATTATCATACCCCGTGATCATCTTGTTGGTTAATGTCACCGATCAACTTTGCGGGCCATAGAATATTATATCCAATGGCCTGAGATATAAACTCAAATAGGCAAAGGTTCCTTCATGATGATCACACCTCCACAAAGTTTAACTCGCTCCCACCTGATAGGAAAGTCCGATTCTTTATCCTTGGGAAGCAAGATACCAAATGCAGCGGCGTCTCTTTGTCCACTATGATTCAAACATATAGGCATCACTTTTTTCCTTTCTGATCACAAAATTCACAGAATTTGGGAAAAAACATCACTAGAAGGAATTGTTAAACCAAATCAAAAGGAAATAAATTTATCAATGTAATCAATTGGAAAGTTATATGTGGTTCATAAAAGTAAAAATTGATACGAGTTTTGACCATGAACTTCTTTCCGTGGCTAGGAACATTCATATATATATATATATATGATTATTGAAATACAAGTATAGAAATACCTAATGGAATTTAGGAAGAAGGGTAAAAATTGCAGAGAAAGCAGCTATATGCAGGTGCGGTCAATGGGGGAAGTAAGCAAATAAATGATATTGTCTATGTAGCACAGCCGCCCTATTAGTTCCTACCTGGGGATAAAAAATTCATTGCAAATTTGTTGTTTGAGAGAGCAGCTATGCGCAACCGCTCTATTATGTTCATCTAGGAAAGTCAAAAATAGAAGTGGTGCTGAACCAAATTTGTTTGTTTCAAATGGGGTGAACAAAATCTGAACCAAAATTGTTGCCCCTGAGAGAAGCTGCGCACAACCGCTCTCTAACTTCCATCTGGGAAAACTGAAACTAGAAGTGGACATTAACCCCTTCTATGCATAGCCGCTCTATTACTTCCGTAGAAAAAAAGCATAACTAACAACATAAATATGGCCACGACTAACAACAGCCAAATAAATGCACACAACTAACAAAATCCAAATATATGCACACAACTTAAAAAATTGACAGGAATTTGGAATCCAAAATGAACATCGATAAGAAATCACCCAACAACATCCTAAATTAACATCCTAAATCACATTCCTAGATGAAGAATTAATAGAGCTGTCTCCCTTTTGGAAATAACTAAACAACAATTATTAGCACACCACCATTGAACTAATAAATATTATCATCACATACATGCGGCAAACAAACGGGTGTGGTTGTGAAATGGATTTATTAATAAGATACATCTTATCAGGTTAAATTTTAATTATCTCATTTTTTATGACATAATATGTGACAAGGGTCATGTTATAGAATACCTTGTCATCATGAATGTCCTTCTCTGGGTCATTTGATCCGGATGCTGAAGGAATGAATACCTGGCTGTCTTTATCTATTGGGTTGGATGATTTAGCAAGGAAATTATAGGCATCCAAGTGTGGGGGAATAGATTTACCCAATTATCCTGCTAGTCATTGTGTTCGTGCCTCAAAGAAAGCTACAAACCTTTCGTTGAGCTCGACAACCTCCGCTGTTACATATTTTTCATTTGATGTTTCTTCACACGTTCTTTTGTTTGTTCTCCCACAGAGACTAGATGCATAATGGCTAACATCAATATGTGGGAGGGCATCCTTTATCTTCGCCATTGTAGGGCAACCTCTCCAATGACCCCCATGATCATTTTTACCCATTGTCAGAACGAGGATATCATTTTTTCCTAGTATAACCAACTCTCCCTTCTGCTTCTTGTCCAATTTTTTTCTATTCATAAAAAAAATGCAAGTCATTAGTATGCATTTGAATTGAGAATATAATTAGAGAATTAATAATTTCTTTAATTTCCTCACAATAGTGGGAGCTGCCCTTTTAACATAATCGTTAGTGTAGATGGATAATATCTTATCCCAATCAGCTTCCAGGAACACCTCTTATCGATCTGGTTTGAAATCCATGCTTTCAACTTCCACATCTACTTCTTCTACACTTCGACCTTGACTCATAAGCTCATCAATTTTATTCTCTCTTTTCCTCTTCTCGAGTTCCCTAGCAAGTTTGCGATTCCCTCCACTACCCGTATAATGGACGTAGTCCTTACTTGCGGCACTCACCTTGCTGCATTTCTTTTAGCCTATATGGTCAATGATTAGGAAAATATATTAATCGAATCAATAACATAAATTATGTAACCTTATTTATCGACCTTGAATTCAGGGGTCAATCTATGTTTGACAAATAACTCCCACTCTTTTCTATCCATCCATCGATACGCCATCCATGGATAGATACTCGATTTTGCGTCGCCGATATACTATTGAGCCACTTACGCCTTCCAATTCCTCCACTTTTCACCCGCATAAATCATCCATTTCTTCAGAAACTCATTCATTTCATCGAAGGTTATTTTAGTTTGTATATCCCAGCTCATCTATGGTACAAATTTATATACTGTGAATTTTACATTTTTTTTTGAAGAATACAAAATGATAATAAAGGAAGGGAACACACTTACAAGATTGTCTTCCCAAGCATCTTTCTTTATGTGTTCTGGGAGAGCTTTCCAATTATGCCATGTCCCAAAGCGGATTCGTCGTCGGAAAGCATAGCCACAATATCCGGACCACCAGCTGCGCATAACCATGGATTCATTTGAACAAAGAATTTTTATAGGGGTTTCTTTTTCTTTTCTAGTAAGACTGACTTCCACGTGGTTGTACCTCTACGCTTGTAATACTCTTTTATCTCAAACTTGTCTAAATTCTCTCCTTGTCCTCGATTGAATTCACTCCTTATTCATTCTCCGATTTTTCTGAGCTAGATGCATCATCCACTATCTCGTTACTGACGTCCTCATTGTCATATTTTTTAATTGGGGTGACACAATTCTCCTCAATATTATTAGTCTGACCTATGTTCTTTAGAATTAATTTCTTCTTTGCCTTCTCCATTTAATGCAATTGGGCCCTTGTATGGGTAAAAGAAGGTAAGGAATCATAGGTGGAAATGTAAAAGAATCCCGCAAATGATGCCGAGAAATAACACACTAATATGAATGGATAAAGACAATACATGGGAAGAGAATAGAAAAGTGGAAAAAATGGACGGAATGTTGACAATTAACAGGATCAAATAAAGCACACACGTAAGAACAAAATCTCACCTCCATATGCACCTAGCTGAACCAAAACAATATTAAATTTAGCTAATGTAGCCAAACCAAATGGCATAAAAAATCGAACATCGTATTCTAAGCAATGAATTCTCATATCAAATGCCTACAGTTTTGATAACATAATTATGCCTATTAGAATATTAGATAAATTAGAATCATGATAAGAAACGAATACTCTAATTGAGCAACTTTCGTACAAAATGAAGTAGTCAAGCATACTCTAATTGAGCCATCCATAACAAGTAAATGCAAGCCACTAAACAAATTATTCTCAGTATAAAACTTAGAAAAAAAATGTAGTGATCATAACAACATTAAAGGTATGGACATATACACAGTGATATATTACGGTACCGTACAAATTTATGAAAATGAACACAGTGATAAAATGTAGAGGGAAAGCAAAGCAAAAAATTCCATTCTCCCTACTATAGTAAGAATACAATTGGCTTCCACGTAATAATTACACCTCTAACCTTTTTTGTGCTCCGCAAAACGAAGAGAGTCATATGGTATTGGAAGAATTTATATCAAATGGGAAGAAGGCTAGGAAGGGAGAAACTTTACGCAACTCCGAGACCGCGTATGTGGGAGGGACGGAGAAAATTTAGATAAATGCTAGAAGAATGGGAAACATGGGAAGGAGGCTAGCAAGGTAGAAAATTATCCAAAATATGGGTTTAACTGTCGTGGAGGAATTTGGGCAACAAGGCCCAACTTGTTATTTGAGACTGCCATGGAGAAGGAGAGAATTGGAGATGAGTTGGATTTGAGAAAAGTGGGAGGAGAAAGAGTGGGATTAGGGAAGAGTGGGAAGAGAAGGAGTAATATTTGAGAAAAGATGGGAGGAGAAGCAGCCAAAAAAGTGAGAGGGAATATGCTAGGGCTTTCCTCCCATGGACTAATATTAGGAAGGAACTTTGTTTATTTAGCCAAAAATGTGGAGGTTTTTCCGATATGTTGATCTTCATTGTAGAGGGAAAATACATGTACAGAATATCTCAAATAATTGGTCCAAAATGAGTTGGATTGAATCCCCAGAGTAACTTATATTTTAAATATACATGGAAATATATACTTTCTCTATTTATGTTAATATGAATATGTACCATATTCATATAAACATTTTGAAAATTTCAAATTTCACTCCTTACAAAATAGTAATACCATCGATCATGTGATTTTTTCGGATTTTTCTTAGTGACTGATAAATATATATGTATATACATTTGTGTGTGTGTATATATATATATACACACACTCCCTCTATCCCACCAGTTTTGGCCTATTTTTTGGTCAACTTTCTCAGACCATGTTTGACCATCAATAACTTTAAGTACAGATATTAATGGTACATTAAAATTTGATATTCTGAAACTACGTAAACATAGGAGTCTAACAATATCTCACATGATGAT
>JAULKM010014889.1:0-14553 GCA_032355605.1 Rubia tinctorum
TATTATTTTGATGCATGCTTGTGTTAATCTTATTTTCGAGAATTTAATTGTGATATTTCCAATATAAACTCCAACAGACAGAACCATCCAAATCAAACAATATGTATTATATGGTGCTTGGGAAAAGTGATTTGTGCATGGAGGACTAAAAGATAGAATTATTTGACGTGAAAATCCAAATTTTATTAGATTAAATTTTAAAATTTATAATTAAAATTTGAGTCTGTCTCTTAAAAGATGATCTTTCCATAAGTCATGGAAAGACCAAGGTTTAAAGTGCAAATTAGAAGAAATAAGGATACATTTTTTGGGTTGCATGAAATAAACTTTATAAGTATTACACGTTGCATACTAAATTTTTAATATTGTAAGTATGACATTTTACCTTTTATTATTCAAATTAAATCATGTCTTTCCATTAGCATATGAAAAGACGGTGTTTCCCAAAACTTTTTCATAAAACTTATTTATCAAAAATATTTTTAAAAAATTAAATGAAAGTGAATAAGTTGAAAGAAACGTAGCCAAATTTATTACACAATATTATTTTGTTAGGAGATATAGTATTCTTTGATTTTAGTTAACTTTTAAATTTTTACTATTATATAGGTTTAAACAAAAATTTGGAGGCAGTGAATCATAAAATTAAAGACATCAATATACAATTAAATAAGATAAATTATGTGTTTGAAATTCACGCTACAATGGCTGAACGGAGGAACCTCCAATAAAGTTGGAATAGTCGAATCACGAAATTGGTGCCACCAAAATACAATTCAATAATATACGATTGTAACTTTGTGATTTAGGCATGTATGGGTGAACAAAAGGGTCTCGAAAGTCAACATTGATTAATTTTACACAAGGTTGCAAAATTACACTGTGGCCCAAAATTGTGTTATCCCATTATCTATTGCTTCAAAATAAGTGAATTTTGTTTGGGCATGTATGGGTGAACGGAAGGGCATCGAAAGTCAACATTGATTACTTGTACACAATCTTGAAAAATTACAATATGGCCCAAAATTGTGTTACCCCGTTATCCATTGCTCCAAAATACATGAAATTTTTTATTCTTGCCTAAATATAGAAATATTAAATAAATAAAAATTTTGGTGAAATGTTGGAAAGTGCTAGTACATGTTCTATACTAATTTAGAGTTGATTATTTAGAATTAAGAAAGGGAAAATCAAAAGAATTACGAGTGTGTTCTAGTGGCCAATTATTGATAAAATATTCATTTACGAACTTGAAAAATACAATGGGGGTGTATAGGGTAGCATCATGTTCTAGTGGATTTCAATTTTGAGCTACGAGTAAAGTTTTACTTTTTACACTTAGGTCCCTCCAAAAAAGTTGGAGTCGTCGAATCACAAAATTGGTGACACAAAAATGCAATTCAATAATATACGATTGTAAATTTGTGATTTGGGAATATATGGATGAACAGAAGGGTCTCGAAAGTCAACATTGATTACTTGTACACAATCTTGGAAAATTACACTGTAGCCCAAAATTGTGTTATCCCATTATCCATTGCCCCAAAATAAAAGAATTTTGTTATTCTAGCCTAAATATAGAAATATAAAATAATTGATTTTTTTGTGAAATGTTGGAAAGCGCTAGTACATGTTTTAGAGTAATTTTGAGTTGATTACTTAGAAGTAAGAAAGCAAAAATCGAAAAGAATTACGGGCAAGTTCCTGATACCAATTGCTGATAAAATTTCCTTTAAGAAATTGAAAAATACAATGAGGGTGTATAGGGTAGCATCACGTTCTAGCGGATTTCAATTTGAACTTAATAGTAAAGTTTTTACCTTTGCATTTAGGTCCCTCCAAAAAAGTTGGAGTCATCGAATTACGAAATTGGTTGCACTAAAATGCAATTCAATAATATATAATTGTGAATTTTTGATTTGTGATTTGGGAATGTATGGTGAACGAAAAAGTCTTGAAAGTCAACATTCGTCATTTGTACACAATCTTGAAAAATTACACCACGGCCTAAAATTGTGTTACCCCATTATCCATTGGTCCAAAACACATGAATTTTGTTATTCTTGCCTAAAAGTAGAAATATTAAATAAATATATTTTTAGGTGAAAGTTGGAAAGCGCTAGTACATGTTCTAAAGTAATTTAGAGTTGATTACTCAGAAGTAAGAAAGGGAAAATCGAAAAGAATTATGGGTATGTTCTTTAGCCAAATTGTTGATAAAAAAATCCTTTAAGAACTTGAAAAATACAATGAGTGTGTATGTGGTATCATCAAGTTCTAGCAGATTTTAATTTGGAGTTACGAGTAAAGTTTTTACCTTTTGCACTTAAGCCTCTCCAAAATTTTTGGAGTCGTCGAATCACGAAATTGGTGACAACAAAATGCAATTCATTAATATACAATTGTGAATTTGTGATTTGGGCATGTATGGGTGAACGGAAGGGCATCGAAATTCAACATTGGTTAAGTCTACACAGTTTTGAAAATTATACTGTGACTCGAAATTGCTCCAAAATACATTATTTTTGTTATTCTAGCCTTAATATATAAATACAAAATAAATATTTTTTGGTGAAATGTTGAAAAACGCTAGTATAAGTTCTAGAGTAAGTTAGAGTTCATTACCTAGAAGTAAGAAAGGGAAATCAGATAGGATTACAGATATGTTCTTGTGCCCGATTGTTGATAAATATTTATTTACAGACTTGAAAAATACAATGGGGGGTGTATAGGGTAGTATCACGCTAGAGCGAATTTCAATTTAAAGTTCACTTCAATATACAATTGTATTAATATTTTAAACATAAACCATTAAATTAATTACAGCATTAGTATCATTTCAATTATTTTTATTTTTAATTTAGTAAAATATTAATTTGAGAGAATAAAGCCTAAAATTTCAAGCACTTAAAAAGGGAAAAATATTTTAAATGGAAGGGCTATGCAATTTCATACTCCAGATAAGTACATTCCAAGAAATTCCACGCAAAAATATAAGGAAAAGAGATTGTATTTGGAATCCGTAGTTTAATTTGAATAATAGAAAGGTAAAATGTTATAATTGTAATATTAATAGAAAGGTAAACATTAACATTTCCATGATTTATAAAAATTCTTTCCATAAACATACTCATAATATATACTCTAACTTTTATGTTAATATTGTCAAATGAAATAATTGAATATGTATGATAATATTGAATTCAAATATCTATAAATAATTTTAATTAAAATAAAGATAGATGATTATTTATAGAGTTTGTCTTTTGAAAGATGGTCTTTCTATAAATAATGGAAAAACCAAGGTTTAAACTGTAAATTAGAATAACTGAAGATAAAATTTCCGGATTGCATTAATCGGGTCATAAACTTTATAACTACTACACGTTGCATAATAAAATTTTAATATTGCAACTAAAACATTCTACTTTTTATCATTTTAATTAAACTCCGTATTTGTATAAGGTTATGAAAAGACAGTATTTCTCAAGATTTTGTCTTATTTATAATATTACTTTTTACAAAATAAGAAAACTATGTACAGTATTAAACTGATAATTTAGATACGGTATTTGGTGTTTAGCAAGAGTTAGTTTAGGGAATTATTTTAGGGATATGCGTTAAGTAATTTGCGATAATTTGGCAGTTAAAATGGGAGATCATTTTTTTTGCATTTTGTTTTGTACCTTCATTTTTCAGAAGGAAACCAAATTAATACCAGTACTAGTTTATTGCTGTTTCAACTTTCACAGTTATCCATAATATGATAGAATATTGTTATTTATTCACAAGATTTTAACCAAGACTTGGCTTTTCAAGATCCATTCATTCTAAACACATCACTCTCTCAAACAAGACCCACCATTTCAGAGATGCCAGCTCGGTGGTCACCGGAGCAGTGGCGGGACTGGGGGCGAGCCGGTGCGGCCGCCCCCCAAACTCCGGTGACTTAAGGGTATATATTAAGTCCGCCCCTACCCAGCCCGTCCTAGCCCAGCCCCGCCCCGCCCCGCCCCTCCTGAAAATGTGGTCTAGTTCCGCCACTGCACCGGAGATGTCAATTTCTCGGTGGTTCTGCTCGATGAGCAGTGGACCGCTCGTGGTCATCGGAGATGTCACAACGGCGGCGGTCTCGGCTCGGCGTTCACCGGAGACCATCGCGGCGGTGTCGTTTCCAGACCAGCTCATATGCATTGTCTCCACCCGCCTCTCCTCCTCTGTCCGCCAAGGCTTCGCTCAGCGCCGCCCTTTGGTTGGAAATCATTGATCGCTCCGCCTTGCGGTGCCGATTGTGTTTAGGGAGGAAATGGATTAACGGAGGCAAAGCTGGTAGTTGGGAAAATAAAGTAAAATGGCTGAAAGGCTAATTTTGAAATTTCCCCATATCATGTAGGAACCTTCCAAATTTCACTTGCTTCAGCAACCAGTTAGGTGGCGACACGTTAGGGGGGTTGACGACCATGGTGGGGTTGATAAATAATTCTCCCTCAAGAAGGCCAGGGGGCTTGTCTCAATTAGCTTGTCTCAATTAGTCTGTCTCTAACAGAGAGTAAGATTCTATTGTGAAATCCGTGAGCCAAGAGTTCTGCTTGCAGTGGGTAGCATGCTTTAAATATATTACGGTAGACACAATTAGTGGTCTCTTACCAATTAAATATATTATTTTTCTCAATTTCTCTCTTTCACCTCACTCTGAGAGACCACTTAAGAGATCACTTTTTTTTTACTCCACAGTAGTAAGAGACCACCCTCTAATATTCACGGGTTCCACTTGATTTTCTTCATCCTACTCATTAATTTTAACTTTTACATTTAATCTAAATAAATTTGTCCACCCAAAATAATTTGAAAAGTCCGTCTATTGAAAGACGGTCTTTCCATAAGTTATGGAAATACCAACCTTGAAACTTTAAATTTGAAGAAATCAAAATAAAATTTTCTGGGTTGTATTAATCGGGTCATAAACCTATCACTCCTAAATGTTGCATAATAAATTTTTAATATTGCAATTAAAACATTTACCTTTCTATAATTTTAATTCAACTCCGTCTTTCCCAAAACTTTACCTAATTTAAATATGAAATTTAATAATAAATTGTAATATTTAAAATAGAATTTCCTTTTTTCCAAAATTATTAAATTATTAATTTTTTGGTTCTTTTATATTTCGTCTTTCGTTGCAAAAAACCTTAAATTTCATTTTTTGTCAAGAATATTATTTTTTAAAAATTAAATTAATAATTAATAATACGAGAAATACATTTTAAAATTTTATTTTTAAAAAATTACATTAGCAAAAAACAATTAAAAAGACTACAAAAATTACATAAAATACTTAAATAATAAAAATGTTGGTGAAGGTATGAAAAAAATTATGAATTTAATTTCTAATAATTTTTAAAAATTTGAATTTTAAAAAAGAGTCGTTGGGACACGTGTCGCCCTGTGAGTGGGACACATGTCCCATTAAAAACTCGCCAGCACTTGTTTTGATCATTGCGGACACGTGACTTTACCAACGGGCGACACGTGTCCGCATATGATTTTTTTTAAAAAAGGTTTGGGTTAGTGGAACACGTGGCCCAGTGGTAGGGCGCCACGTGTCCCTGGCGGGGACAAAAAAGGGGCCGCATGTGGGCGGCCCCTTGCTCTGACAGGACCTGTCTCTTGACCGGCCTCTTACCTAGAGATCAAAGAATGGTCTCTTATTAAGAGACCGCTCCAGAGACCATCACTGTGGGCATTTTCGATCTCTAGAGTGATCTATTGAAATTAAGAGATCAACACTGCACATGCCCTAAAATTGCTAATCATTGCTTTAATAACTTTTCCTAACAATTAATCCAATACCACTTTAGATAGCACTTTTGTTCCAAGCATCATCTACATTAATTTTATTGTTCCTTGGTTTAGATCATCTTAGAGGACAAATTGGATAGAGATTGGGTGGTGTTAGGTGAAAAGCAAATAATGTCGTTGTACATTCAGAGGTTTAGAGAGAAGCGAGAGGAAAGGAATTAGAGAGAGAGAATTTTTAAACTAATTTATGATACCCCTCTGTTCAACTAACATTGGCACAATTACTATATTTGATTTTTTTTATTTCGGTACTCTTTGCCTTTTTACTTAAAAAGGCAAATTTTAGATGAATGATATCCATTCATTTTATTTTACATGTTTTTACTTTACTCTCTACCACTCAAAAAGCATCTTGTAAATATTTGTGCCCAAAAAAGAAGTGCCACAATAAAATGAACAGAGGGAGTATCAAATTGGAGAGAATGTCTCATGTTACATGCTAATGGTTATACTAATTATAATAAATTAATTTCAATAGTTTTGAAAGCTGAATTATAATTATTTATATGACGAGATTCTTTTAATAAAGGATTTTTCATAATTATATGTATCTTGTTGTAATAAATAAAAATAAATACCAAATCATTTCATTAGTCATACTAATTAAAAAAGAATAATGTACATTCATACCTCTCAATTTCTTGTTTAGTACACATATACTACTCAGTTTAGAGATACTCTTAGACTCTTAGAGCATATCTAAGAGCAATTCCAACAGGTTCTCCAAAAGTTTCTCTGAAATTGAGAACAAAAACTCATATTCTCCATTTCTTTGTTCAACTCCAACAGAGTCTCTGTTTTGCATAATTTTGTGTATAATAAAAAAATATGCACAAAGTTTATTTTAGGCAGCCTACACTTGTTTGGGATTGGGTTAACTTTAGGGTTTATTGTGCAATTATTGTAACATTTGTTTGGGATTGTGTTAATTTTAAAAACTGAGATAAAAGTGGAGGACTTACTTTGTAAATATAATAACTATATATATCATGTTTATTTTTAGAAATTGAATTTCAATTTACCGTTCATCTTCCCCTTTCTTCCTCCAATCGGCGATGGCTGCTTCACAGGCGCACAACAAATCCGCATATGCACATCCAGGCGGTGCCTCCTTCGCAGACGCATAGTGGATCCGGCGACTGCGCATCCACGCGTTGGCTCCTCTGCAGGTGCACATTGAATCTGGCGATGATACAATCGGCAATGGTTCCAGGAAGAGTACCGGGATGGTGCATCCACGGTTGTGACGCAGCTGGATCCGGTGACGTTTCAGCGAACCCAACGACGATGAGGTTTAATTTTGTGCTTCAATTTTGTGAATCTCATGCTTCAGTTTTGTGCTTTAATTTTATGTTTCCTGTGTATTGAGTGTGAATGTCATACCTTGCTCCTTGCTTGTTGTTATGTGATGATGATCTTTGTGTATTGGTTGTTATGTGATATGATGATATACATTGTGTTGTTTTTTTCCAAAGACATACTGAGGTTTAATATTATTTGACTGAGTGTATGTTCAACAATGGTTCACTGGTGTAGCAGTTAGTACTATGGACTTTGAGGTTAGTGTCCTGGGTTTGAATCCCATTAGTTGAAGAATTTATGTTCCGGAGGTACTGTAGCTTTTTGGTTGATGTTTGTAGTTTTTTTCTCTATTGTTGATGTTTTTCATTATTTGGGTGAGGTTTATTTGATAGGAGTTGATGTTTTGTAGTTTTTTTGGGTGGTATGAATTGATATTTGTAATTTTTTAAAAGAAAATTTCTCATCTTGATATTTTTCATTTTCCAGCTGAGTTTTAGGTGATAGGAGTGGATGTTTGTAGTTTCTTTTTTCTCATATTGATTTTTCATTTTCCGAATGAGGTCTAGGTGTTAGGAGTTGATGTTTGTAGCTTTTGGGTGACATAGGTTGATATTTGTAGTTTTTATTTTTTTTAAAATTATTGATGTTTTATGATTTTCAAAGTAAAGAATTTATACTGTTGAGGTACCATAACTTTTTGGTTGATGTTTTTAGTTTTTTCCTCTCATGTTGATATTTTTTATTTTTTGGTGAGTTTTAGTTGATATTACTTGATGTTTGGTAGTTTTTTGGGTTATATGAGTTGATATTTTTAGCTGCTATTTTTCTCTCATGTTGTTGTTTTTCATTTTCAAGGTGAATTTTTAGGTGATAGGAGTTGATGTTTGTAGCTTTTTTGGTGATATAGGTTGGGGACCAAATAAACAATTTAGTCATTTTTTTATGTTGACGTTTTCCATTTTCCAGGTGAGGTTTAAGTGACGGGAATTGATGTTTGTAGGTTTTGGGTGATAAAGGTTGATGTTTGTAGTTTTTATAAAAAAAAACAACATAGGTAATTTAAGCTTGTTAGTTATAATCGATATTTTTTCAATTTTTTATTTTTTTGAGTATATATTTATATATATTGCCACAATATTTAGTCATGTTTTATGATTTTTAATTGATATTTTTCTAGTTGAAACTGGTGTTTATGATTTTTAGTTAGATGATCATATTGATTTTTTTTTGTATTTTAAAAATATTTTTTATTGATTGTTTTTTGCAGATTGCAGCTAGCGGGAAAATGATAGGAAAAATTGAAGAAAAGTTCTGGAGAAATATTAGTGACACGTCCCTAAAAATATCAGATATTTGTCACTGGAAAATTATTATAGGTAGGTCTTTAGAGCTAGAATAGAGTTAGAATTGCATTAAAGCCCCCGCTTTAAGTTTAGGTTGCCTAACGAAAGACCATCTCAAAAATCTGATCACTTTTACTACAAAATAATAAATAATTTTGATCAATACAAAATAAATTCATAATATATATATATATTATGAAATTTAAATAACGGCTATGAGATGGTCTCTTGTGAGACAGCCTAAACTTTATGCATGGGCTTTTATTCAATTCTAACTATATTCTAATTCCAGGGATCTATATCTAATAATTTTACGAGGACCTATCTATAATTATTTTACACGGACCGATTGCTAATATTTTTCAAGGAAATTTTTTGTCCATTTTCCCATAATATTCCGGCCATCAGCGATCTGCAAAAAATATATTTTAATAATGTTTAAAAAATGTAAAAAAAAATCAATATGGTCAGTGAATTAAAAATTATAAACATCAGCAAAAAATATCAAAACATAAATGAAAAAATATCAACTAAAAAATTGCAGCAAAAAATTAATATAAATAAAATAAAATAAGAAAAATATATTAAAATAAAAATAAAAATCAACCAAAATTTGAAGAAAAAAGCGCCGACCACATCTAACAAAAAATTAACTGAAAATCACAAAACATCAACAGAGCTTAAATTATCAATAATTTTCAAAAAATACAAACATCAACCTGTATCACCCAAAAGATAAAAACATTAATTATTATCATCGAAACTTAACCCACATAATGAAAAACGTCAACATAAGAAAAAAACAATACAAAAAATTAGCCATATCACCCAAATAGCTACACACATCAACCCCTATCACCTAAAACTCATCTAGAAAAGGAAAAACATCAACAAAAAACAAAAAAAGCTGTGGTACCTCGAGAGTATAAACTATTCACTGTGAAAATCATAAAACATCAATAATTTTTTAAATAAAAAACTACAAATATCAGCTTACATCACCCAAAAGCTACAAACATCAACTCCTATTACTAAAATCTTAGCCAGAAAATGAAAAGGATCAACATGATAAAAAAGACACTACAAATATGAACTCCTATCACCTAAACCTCACCTAGAAATTAAAAACATCAACTGAGAAAATAAAAAGTACAACATCAGCCTATATCATCCAAAAAACTGCAAACATCAACTCATATCACCTAAAGCTCACCCAAACAATCATAAACATCAACTAAAAAATCATAAAACATCAACAAAAATTAAATTGTCAAATTAAATATTAATTTCAAAATGTCAACTAAAATTAACTAAATATCAACTAAAAATCATAAAATATCGACAAAAAAATCGACAAAATGTCCCTGAAAATCATAAACATCAACTAGAAAAAACAAAACATCAAATGAAAATCCCAAAACACCAACAAAAAAAGTTAAATTGTCAAATTAATTATCAAATTCAAAATGTCAAACTAAAAATCATGAAACATCAACTACAAGTCTATAGCTAACAAAATATCAACAAAAACATCACAAAAACATCAATAAGAAATCATAAAACATCAATTTAAATATCAATTAAATTTCAAAAAAAAATTACCTGCAGGCACGTGATTACACACACTGAAGTATGCCAGGCGATCAATGAACCTATGCATGATAGCACGCGCGTCATCTTTAGTAGTCGACCGAGAGGATCTCACGTGTCGGTAGAACCTCTATGCTCTGCTACTCCTCACCGCTCGTCACGTCCTTCTCCTCGTTGTGCCACACCTCGTCGTAATCGTCGAAAAGCTCATCGTAATCGTCCAAAAATGTGCCGTTGCTCTTGGCTTAAGATCATCGATCGCAGTGCCGTCGTCGTCTTCGTTGCCGCCGCCATCATCTCCGATCCCTGTAATGTCGAAGATCGAGCAGTGCCGGAATATGGAGATCTCACTCACGAAATTGCAATGGAAACCGGTGGAATAGCAATGGAGATCCGACGAAAGTGAAGGTCAGTAGGAGCGGCGAATTCCCCGTGAATTTTGGACAAATATTGGTGGTAACCATCGCTGGAGGAGGAAGCGGTTTCCGATTGGAGGAGGAAGAGAAAAGAAAAATGAAAATTCTAGTATAGTGAATTTATAAAGACTCTCATGTGTGCCTTCTAATAGTTGTTGTTTGTTCCTTCCAGTAGTAGTGGCCGAGACACAGAAACTCCTTTTTTGGTTACCATGGTAAAATCGGATCACACTTTCCTTAACACAACCAAGTTAAAAGTAAGTGACCAAGCTCTGATACCAAATGAAATTTTGGTTTTACCGTTTAACTTAATTATTAGATTTATGTTCAAACATATCCTATCTAGCAAAGTATGTAAGAAAAATAACACACGAGAACACACAACTTGGTTATGCAGTTCGGTGAAATCCACCTATATTTGCGGGGCCTAGCCCAGTTAAGAATAAATCCAGTAATCAGAAAGATACAGTACAAATTACACCATACAACAGTACTTATCTTTTCTAATTATAAGCGTGTGGATTTTGCAAGTTCACCTTGCTACCGATCCGCCTTGATCAGACTCCCTCTGACCTCGAAACTCGTTGACTCTGGATCTCCTCCTCATGAGAAATTAAGGTATACGATTATAAACTAATCAATATGTTACAGTATGTTGGAACATATGTCTTCTGGCACTTGCAGTACTCTCGGAAAGATAGAAAATCCGAGTACAAATTTTTGCAATATAATTCACAGGTTATGCAGCAGTGATGTCCAATATAAATAGTCCGTTTAGCATATCAGAACTCTCCATTATTATCTCCATATATTCATATTCCTTATCTGCTTATGAATCATATCCAAATCACATAAATAAATGGATTTTCCTTATTTCAAATATCCCATAATATTCCATAAATCCAATTCCACAATTGTAGGAATTTTCCATAAATCCATTATGATTCAGTCACTTCTGAATCAAATATTGCATAACCTCCATATTTCCATAAACCAACATCACACAATATTCTATCATCAATCAAATCCTAATCTTTCCGTATGTTCACAAATGCCAACACAACAATCAATGAAGTCCACGTGACTTTACAATCTCCCCCTTTGGCATTTTGTGGACCCAACTATTTTAGAATAAAAAACCACAAGAAAAACTTCCAATTTTCACAGTCATCAAAATTCCAGAATTCACCTTATGTTGGAACATATATGAATGACCAAATCTGAATTAATAAGAACACCAAAAAACCTGAAATCAAGAAATTATTCATATTACAACGAGCCAAAATAACATCCAAAATCCTCCAAACAATTCTCCCTCTGGGGCCATGAATATACCAAAGTCACAAAAAATGAAAAACAACACAAAGTTCAGCACCAAAATTCTGCTCCCCCTGAAATTAACCATTGACTATGTTGGAACATAGTCCTTCATACATTAGTTCTGATCAGGAATAACAACTTGTGCTTCTAGCTGAGCTTTCTCCGCTTCAATTCTGGCCCTCTCATCTTCTGGAGCTGCAATCTGAATGGTAATAGCTCCCAACCTTGCATCCAGAGCCTCCAGCTTAGCTTGTTTATCATTTCTGGTAGAAGTAGAGGTTGCACCCGTAGGGTTCCATGAAAAATCATGAACCTGTCTCATCCCAAATGTCTTCTTATTAGGCTTGAGGGGCTCAATATTCACAGCCTTTTCTTCAAGAAACCCCCTCACCTTTTCATTCTCAGAAACCTCTACATCATCATAAACAGATCCACCATAAGCATCATTCATCTGATAATCTTTATTTCCCATATTATCACTAGTAAAACCCAGTTCAGGTTCATCAACCTCCATAGGATGCTCTTGCACAACTTCCTACTGGTATGTTGGAACATACCCAACATCATCTTCCTCTTCACTATCGGACAATACAATTACAGGGGGCTTTAATGCTCTCAACTCCATATTCCTCTTGGTAGCACTGAAATCATAGGCACGATCTCCTTGTTATCTGTAGATTTAACCACTTTCAACCTCTCAACCTCAGAATTTCCTATCTCTTTGATACACACACTACTGGGTGGGGTAGCACTTATTCCTGTTCATCAGTTTTCATAAAACTTCCCTTAACTAACTTGGGATTCCACTTCTCTACATTCCCAATGTCATCGAACTCCCCCGCCACTAGCTCTTTCATATCAACATCAAACAGGTTTCCCCCAAGATTCCTAACCCCAGTCAAGTCTATGGCACGGTTATTCACCCTATGCCAATACAAATATTCTAGAACAGATTTAAACTTCGTGCCATTAATCTTAATCACGGGCGCACCAGGGGGGGTCAGGACTTGTTACCTTAGGACTGTAGGGAATCATCATAAGAGGTTGAGCTGATCCCTGAGATTTGTTCGTGGATGGAACTACAACTTTCCATGCATTTTCTTGAAGGTCTTGATAGGCCATTGATGCTGGTAGCTTTTTTTTGATAGGAAGAGGAAGAGCGAGTTTGATAGAAATCAAAGATATCTCGGAAGGGTTTTTGGTTCGGCAAGATTACTTCGAAATTTGAAATTTTAGTAGAGAAGAAAAAGTGTAGCCGAAAAGGAAGGAATGTGGAGAGATGGAAGGAATTTGAACCAAAACTAACTTCTTCCTTTTTCACCTCTCTAACCGTGTTGCCTCTTTCTCTTTCCAAGAAACATTATTACTTTTCTTCACTTGTCAACTCATGTCATAACTTCTTGAACTTCCAACATAGCTTCCTTCTTCTTAATCCCTTCTCCCTTTTTTATTTTTGTCTTTTCGATTTTTTTTATAGTTTTTCTGAATTTATTTATGGAAAAAGGACCCAAACAAAAATATACATACTTTACAAAGGAATTTCAGGGAGAAAAATACCTCATATCCGACACACACCCAAGTGTTGTGTGCATTCTGCTCACATGTTGGAACATAGGCCACCACAACCTCCTTTCTTTCAACCAGATCTCTAATAAAATGATGTCTGATGTCAATGTCCTTTGTTCGTGAGTGCTGAACAAGATTCTTAGAGATGTCAATTGCACTTTTGTTGTCACCTAAAATCTTTAGAGACCCTTGCTGCATTTCATAGTCATTCAACATTTGTTTCATCCATAATAATTGTGCACAACAACTCTCAGCATCAAGATAATCAGTTTTAGCAGATGATAATGAGATCAAATTTTGCTTCTTACTGTACCAAGAGACCAAATTCGTGCCAATAATGAAACAACCACTAGTATTACTATTGCGATCATCTGCATTACCAGCCTAATCAGAATCACTATTACCAATAAGACATAAATCTTGATTCTTAGAACACCAGATTCCATAATCATAAGTCCCACTAACATATCGAATAATTTTCTTTACTGCAGTCAAATGAGATTCCTTCAGATCAGTATGAAATATTGCACAAACACCTACACTGAAACATATATATGGTCGGTTAGCAGTAAAATACAGAAGACTCTCAATCATACTTTTGTATAATTTCCAATCAACTAAGACACTTTTCTCATCCTTCACCAATTTTTCTGTAGTTGCCATTGCAGTTCGTATAGATCGGGCACTACTGAGTCCTAATCTCTTTACCATAGTCAAGGCATACTTACTTTGATTTATGAACAACCCATTCTTTTCTTTCTTAACCTGAAGCCCTAGAAAATACGTGAGTTCTCCAACCATGCTCATCTCAAACTTGGCCTGCATTAGTGAGACAAAATCTTGCACCGTAGATAATTAAGTAGAGTCAAACACAATATTATCAACATAAATTTGCGCAATCAAACACTTTGTGGATTTGGTAAGCACAAATAAATTACGATCTACTCCCCTCGACGATAATCTTTCTTAAGTAGAAAGTTAGTCGGTCGCTCATACCATGCTCCAGGTGCCTGTTTTAGACCATACAGTGTTTTCTTAAGTCTATACACGTGATGTGGATAGTGAGGATCTTCAAATCCTTTAGGCTATTCCACATACACCTCCTCATTCACCACTCCATTCATATAGGCACTTTTCACATCCATCTGATATAATGT
>JAULKM010014919.1:0-14550 GCA_032355605.1 Rubia tinctorum
ACATTAACATACTCATCTAGCAAGATTAACATCATTTACCCACAAGAAGTTCTAATTCCATGTTCTTGGATTTTCATATAAAAGAGCTAAGAAATTGTGCACATCTCTAACCTCCTAACACTTAATCATACATACATTTCATATTCGAAAACAAACCATTACATAAATGAAGCAAACCACAACATTCATAGCACAACAAATACTTCACAACAAATGTCATGAAAGAGTGAAAATAGAGTCTTACTACATTGGTTTAGAAGCTTCAAACAATTGCTCCCAAGTGATAAGTTTAGCTAATACAAATCATACTAACATTCATATACAAATTTATACATAAATAAAGAGAAAAAAGAAGAAGAGAAATGAAGAACTAGGGTTTTTAGAGGAGGATTTTCGGCCAAGAGAAAAGTTGGAATGAAGATAAGATAAGGGGTATTTATAGTACAAAGGTTGGTGAGAAGAATGATAAAAAAGGTGTTGAGGGCGCTGGATGTGCCAGCTGGGTGCACAGGCCTTGCAGAATGCTAAGCGCTGGCGCGAGGCTGCTGGGTGCTGGTGCGGGAGACTCGGGCGCTAGCGCGCGGGAGGCTGTACGGGCGCGCGGGACGTCTGGCACGAAGGCCTGGGCATTGGGCGTGCAAGGTCAGGTGCTGCCCACGCGTGTTTTACCCTGAGGCCAAATTTTGTCACGGTTTTAGGCACGGTTGTGGGTGGTTAAGCACCGGACCGCGTGCTCGATCTTCTTCACCTGACCGGTCACTATGGTTGAAACGTTGATCCGATTAGGGAGTTCTTGTAGTCGATTTTATAGTGCTCAAGAAGACGAATCCAATGGTCTCCCCCTCAGAGTTTGGTTCTACTTGGAATTTTCCTGGAACTTGGTTAAAATGTATGGATCACAATTCATCCGCTTCTTTGTCTTCTTTCTCTGACCCTTTTATTTTCTACCACATTTTTACTCGTGGCCTTAAATCTTCTACCATCCTTGCAAATGGCCTTCAATAAAATACTCCAAATTGCTTACGACCAATCTACAAAGTAAGCTCACAAAAAGGAATCTAGATGCTTGTAAGGAGTTGCTTGTAAAGACTAAAAATCCATTAGACTCAAACTAGATTGCAAAATGAAGGATTTAGATACGAAAACCGAAAATGGTTATCTAAACCCCTTATGATGTAAACCTACTTAAATCTAGCAATCTTCCCAATGAAAGATAACAAAAGAGATGTTAAATGCTTTGGAAAATATGTGCATTTTACATCTCATCAAATACGTTGTTAGAACATGACACAAACGAAGCTCAATCTTTAACATCTCGAAAGTATCAGTCAGTCTCTTCCATCAAATGCTATATGTATTCTTTGAAGTACACGTACTTGGATTTTGGATGGATTGTGCTTTATTTACGTCAGTCATTCTAAGTTAATTAAGATGTAAAGTCGAATTTGAATCATTTGAAAAGGACCAAAGCTGCCCATCACTTTTCCTCTTACTCAGCCGATGTTAGAATATCCTGATTGAAACCAACACCTTTGATTGTTAAAGCCATTGGATTATTTTTTAGCTTAGTAGTACTTTCAACTAATCTTTATTTCACCAATATGTCACTCATAGATACATTATTTTTAACCTCCATATGCATTGGACATTCTCCCCTAGTCCTTTGAAATACAAGTTTTTCAAAAATACAAATCCCATTCCCACGGTTGGTTCGAGATATTTTGAATATTTATCCATGGTAGGATTTCCTTTCTTCTAATTGCTTTCTTACTTATTAGTGTTATTCCATCAAGTACGTGGTTGGAAAATGATACAAACAAAGCCCGACCATAATTCCTTTACAAGTGTCAATTATAGTCTCCTCTAGCAGGTGCTCTTGATTATTTGAACGACACTTACATGGATTTCAAATTGAATTTTCCAGATTTAAGGTTGCTATTCTTCTTTCATTAAAAATAAAACTAGGATTTGAATACGTCTAGGTAGAACCAAAGCTTCCTATCATTGTCTCCCTTACTTTGACAAAATTAGAAGAGCCCATGTCAAGTCTAGACTTTTGATTGTTAAAGTTGTAGGATGAGGGCTTTTTGTGCCTAAAGGTACATTCAACCAACCTTGCTTTCACCAATATGCATCTCATTGAAACTTTATGTCAAAGCTTAATCAACATTCGAAGATTCTCCTTTGGTCTTTCGATAAAGAGGTTTTTCACAAATGCATCATCCACTCGCATAACTACCCTTCTCATGGTTAGTTCTAGATATTGAAAATATTCACCCAATTTCCTTGCCTCAACTTGCTTGAGTACAAGTATTTTTTATCAAGTTTGGGATTGGAGCATGGTACAATTGAAGCTCAGTCTTCAATCTATCCAAAGTAGCAAATAGTCACTTCCATCAAATGCTCTAGATTCTTTGAAGTACACGTACTTGGATTTCGGATGGATTTTTTTTATTTGTGGCAGTCATTCCATGTTCATTAATATGTAAAGTCAAATTTGAATACGTCTGAAAAGGAACAAAGCTTCCCATATCTTTTCCTCTTACTCAGCCGAAGGTAGAATATCCTGAGTCAACCAACACCTTTGATTGTTAAAGCCATAGGATGGGTTCTTTTTTGGCTTAATATGGGGCAATTATGGTCTCTTCTAGCAGGTGCTCTTGATTATTCGAACGACACTTACATGGATTTCACATTGATTTTTCTTGATTTGAGGGTTCCATTCTTCTTTAATTACAAATAAAAGTAGTATTTGAATATGCCTAGGTAGGACCAAAACTTCCTAACATTGTCACCCTTACTTGGACGAAATTAGAAGATCCCATGTCAAACCTAGCCTTTTGATTGTTAAAGTTGTTCGATGGGGACTTTTTCTGGTAAAAGAAATTTTCAACCAACCTTGCTTTCACCAATAAGTATCTCATTGAAAATTTATGTTAAAGTTTCATCGGAAATCGAAGATTCTCTTTTAGTCCCTCGATAAAGAGGTTCTTCACAAATGCATCATCCCCTTGCATACCTACCCTTCTCATGGTTAGTTCTAGATATTGCAAATATTCACCCATGGAGCAATTTCCTTGCCTCAAATTTCTTGAGTACAAGTGTTTTTTCATCAAGTATGGGGTTGGAACATGATGCAAATAAAGCTCAATCTTCAATCTCTCCAAGGTAGCAGTCAATCTCTTCCATCAAATGCTTTATATTCTTTGAAGTACTCATACTTGGATTTCGGATGGATTGCTTTTTATTTGCGGCAGCCATTCAGTGTTCATTAGATGTAGAGTAGAATTTGACTACGTCTAAAAAGGACTAAAGCTGGCCATCACCTTTCCTCTTCCTCAGCAGAAGTTAAAATATCTCGAGTCAAACCAAGACCTTTGATTGTTAAAGCCATAGGATGGGTTCTTTTTTTGGCTTAATGTTACTTTCAACCAAACTTTGTTCCACCAATATGTCACTTATAGATACATTATGTTTAACCTTAATAGGCCTTGGACATTCTCCCCTGGTCCTTTGAAATACAAGTTCTTCAAAAATACCAACCCTTTTCTCATGGTTGGTTCGAGATATTTCGAATATTTATCTATGGTAGGATTTCCTATTTTTTTTATTTTTTTCTTACATATGAGTGTTATTCCATATAGTACGTGGATGGAAAATAATACAAATAAAGCCCGACTTTAATTCTTTCCCAAGTGGCAATTATAGTCTCTTCTAGCATGTGTTCTTGATTATTTGAATGATACTTGGATTTCAAATCAATTTTTCTTGATTTTAGGCAGCTATTATTCATTCATTACAAATAAAAGTAGGATTTGATATGTCTAGGTAGAACTAAAGCTTCCTGTCATTGTCCCTCTTACTCGGACGAAATTAGAAGATGCCGTTTCAAACCATGGCCTTTGATTGTTAAAGTCGTAGGATGGGGACTTTTTCTGCCTAAAGGTAAATTCAACCAACCTTGATTTCACCAATAAGTATCTCATTGAAACTTTATGTCAAAGTTTAATCGGCATTCGAATATATTCCTTTAGTCCTTCGATAATGAGGTTCTTCACAAATGCATCATCCCCTCGCATTCCTACCCTTCTCATTGTTAGTTCCAGATATTGTAAATATTCACCCATAGTGCAATTTACTTGCCTCAACTTGCTTGAGTATGAGTGTTTTTTTATCAAGTACATGGTTGGAACATGGTACAAACGAAGCTCAGTCTTCAATCTCTTCAAAGTAGCAGTCAGTCTCTTCAATCAAATGCTCTAGATTCTTCGAGGTACACATACTTGGATTTTGGATAGATTGTTTTTTATTTGTGGCAGCCATTATATGTTCATTAGTATTTAAAATTAAATTTGAATGCATCTAAAAAGGACCAAAGCTACCCATACAATTTCTTTTACTCAGCCAAAATTAGAATATCCCGAGTCAAACAACCACCTTTGATTGTTAAAGCCATAGGATGGGTTCTTTTTTGGCTTAATGGTACTGTAAACTAACCTTTATTTAACCAATATGTCACTTATAGATATATTATTTTTAACCTTAATAGGCATTGGACATTCTCCCCTAATCCTTTGAAATACAAGTTCTTCAAAAATACCAACCCTTCTCTCATGGTTGGTTCGAGATATTGGAAATATTTATCCATGGATTTCATTGTTTATTATTGATTCCATACTTATGAGTGTTATTCTATGAAGTACGTGGTTGGAAAATGATACAAACAAAGTCGGCCTTAATTCTTTCCCAAGTGGTAATTATAGTCTCATCTAGCAGGAGCTCTTGATTATTTCAACGACACTTACATGGATTTCACATTGATTTTTTTTGACTTGAGGTTGCCATTATTCATTCATTACAAATAAAAGTGGGATCTGAATACATCTAGGTAGGACCAAAGCTTCCCATCATTGTCCCTCTTATTTGGACAAAATTAGAAAATCCATTGTCAAACCTAGGCTATGATTGTCAAAGTTGTAGGATGGGAACCTTTTCTTCCTAAAGATACATTCAACAAACCTTGCTTTCAATAATTAGTATCTTACTGAAACTTTATGTTGAAGATTAATTGGCATTCGAAGATTCTTCTTTAGTCCTTCACTAAAGAGGTTCTTCACAAATAAATCATCCTCTGCATACCTACCCCTATCATGGCTAGTTCCAGATATTACAAATATTCACCCACGGTGCAATTTCCTTGCCTTAACTTTATTGAGTACACTTTTTTTTCATCAAGTTCATGGTTGGAACATGATACTAATGAAGCGCAGTCTTCAATTTCTCAAAATTAGCAGTCAGTGTCTTACATCAAATGCTCTAGATTCTTTGAAGTACATGTACTTGGATTTGGATGGATTTTTTTATTTGTAGCAACCATTCTATATTCATTAAGATGTAAATTTGAATTTGAATACGTCTGAAAAGGACCAAAGATGCGCATCACTTTTCCTCTTACGCAAACAAAGTTAGAATAACCTGAGTCAAACCAAGACCTTCGATTGTTATAGCCATAGGATGGGTTCTTTTTTGGCTTAATGGTACTTTCAACTAATCTTTATTTAACCAATATGTCACGCATACATACATTATGATTAACCTTAATAGGCATTTGACATTCTCCCCTAGTCCTTCAAAATACAAGTTCCTTAAAATACCAACCCTTCTCTCATGGTTGGTTCGAGATATTGCAAATATTTATCTAAGGTAGGATTTCCTTGCTTCTTATTTCTTACTTACATATTAGTGTTATTCCATTAAGTACTTGGTTGGAAAATGATACAAACAAAGGCCGGCCTTAATTCTTTCCCAAGTGGGAATTATATTTTTTTCTAGCTGGTACTCTTGATTATTTAAACGACAGTTACATGGATTTCACATTTATTTTTGTTGATTTTAGGTTTCCATTATTTGTTCTTTTCTATTAAAAGTATAATTTGAGTGCATCTTGGTAGGACCAAAGCTTCTTATCATTATCCTCTTACTCAGACAAAATTAAATGATCCCATGTCAAACCTAGACCTTTGATTCTTAAAGTTGTAGGAAGGGGAATTTTTTTGCATAAAGGTACATTCAACTAATCTTGATTTCACCAATAAGTATTTCATTGAAACTTTGTGTAGAGTCTTAATCGGCATCGAAGATTCTCCTTTAGTTCTTCGATAAAGAGGTTCTTCACAAATGCATTATCCTTCCACAAAACTACCTTTTCATGGTTAGTTCCAGATATTGTAAATATTCACCCACAGTGCAATTTCCTTTCCTCCATTTTCTCAAGTATGAGTGTTTTTTAATCAAGTATGTGGATGGAACATGATACAAACCAAGCTCAGTGTTCAATCTCTCTAGAGTAGCAGTCAGTGTCTTCCATCAAATGCTCTAGATGCTTTGAAGTACACGTACTTGGATTTCAGATTGATTGTTTTTTATTTGCGGCAGCCATTCTATGTTCATTAAGATATAAATTTGAATATGAAAACATTTGCAAAAGGACAAAAGCTGCCGATCACATTTCCTCTTACTCAGCCGAAGTTTGAATATCCCGAGTCAAACTAAGACCTTTGATTATTATATCCATGGGATGGCTTATTTTTTTGGCTTAATGGTAGTGTCAACCAACCTTTCTTTCACCTATATGTCACTCATAGATTCATTATGTTTAACCTTAATAGGCATTGGGCATTCTTCTTTATGCCTTTGAAATATAAGTTTTTCAAAAAACCAACCTTTTTCTCATGGTTGGTTCGGGATATTGCAAATATTTATCCATTGTATGATTTCCTTGGTTATTTTTGGTTTCTTACATATGGGTGTTATTCCATCAAGTACATGGTTTGAAAATGATACAAACAAAGCCCGAACTTATTTATTTCCCAAGTGGCAATTATATTCTCTTCTAGCAGTGCTGTTGATTATTTAAAAGACACTTACATAGATTTCATATCTAATTTTGTTGGTTTCAGTTTCCATTATTTGTTTATTACATCTAAAATTAGGATTTGAATATGTCTGGGTAGGATCAAAGATTACCTATCATCGTCCCTCTTACTCAGATGAAATGAGAAGATCCCATGTCAAACCAAGGTCTTTGATTGTTAAAGTTGTAGGATGGGGGCTTTTTCTGCCTAAAGGTACATTCAACCAACCTTGATTTCACCAATAATTCTCTCATTAAAACTTTATATAGAAGCTCAATCGGCATTCTTAGATTCACAAATGCATCATTCTCACCCATATCTACCCTTCTCATGGTTAGTTCCTGATATTACAAGTATTCTCCCATGGTGCAATTTCCTTTCCTTTACATTCTTTAGTACTAGTGTTTTTTCATCCGTACGTGGTCAAAACATGATACAAATAATGCTTGGTCTTCCATCTCTCCAAAGTAGCAGTTAGTCTCTTCCATCGAATGCTCGAGATTCTTTGAAGTACAAGTACTTGGATTTTGGATAGATTCTTTTTTTACTTGCGGAAGCCATTCTATGTTCATAAAGAAGTAAACTCAAATTTGAATACGACTGAAAATGACCAAAGTTGCCCATAAAATTTACCCACGGTGCAATTTCCGTGCCTCAACTTGCTTGAGTACGAGTGGTTTTTCATCAAGTACATGGTTGGAACATGATACAAATGAAGCTCACACTCTAATCTCTCCAAAGTAGAAGTCAATCTCTTCCATCAAATGCTCTAGATTGTTTGAAGTACACGTACATGGAATTCAGATAGATTATTTTTATTGGCGGCAGCCATTATATGTTGATTAAGACGTAAAGTCAAATTTGAATATGTCCAAAAAGGACCTAAGCTGCCCATCATTGTTCCTCTACTCTGCCAAAGTTAGAATATGCCGAGTCAAACCAAGACCTTTGATTGTTAAAGCTATAGGATGGGTTCTTTTTTGGCTTAATGGTACTTTAAACCAACCTTTCTCTCACTAATATCTCACTTATAGATAAATTATGTTTAACCTTAATAGGCATTGGACATTCTCCCCTAGTCCTTTGAAATACAATTCTTCAAAAATACCAACCCTTCTCTCATGGTTGGTTCGAGTTATTGCAAATATTTATCCATTGTAGGATTTCCTTCATTCTTATTTGTTTCTTATGTATGATTGTTATTCCATCAAGTATATGATTTTAAATGATACGTAGAAAGGCCGACAATAATTCTTTCCCAAGTGGCAATTAAAGTCTCTTCTGGCAAGTGCTCTTGATTGTTTGAACGACACGTACATAGATTTCACATTTATGTTTGTTGATTTGAGGTTGCCATTTTTCAATCATTTCTACTAAATGTAGTATATGAATATATCTTGGTAGGACCAAAGCTTCCTATCATTGTCCCTTTTACTCGGTAGAAATTAGAAGATCCCAGGTCAAACCTAGGCCTTTGGTTTTTAAAGTTGTAGGATGGATAATGTTTCTTCCTAAAGGTACATTCAACCAACCTTGCTTTCACCAATAAGTATTTTATTGAAATTTTTTACTGAAGCTTAATTGGCCTTTGCAGATTCCCCTTTAGTCCTTCGATAAAGAGGTTCTTCATAAATGCATCATTATCTTAAATACCTACCCTTCTCATGGTTAGCTCAAGATATTGCAAATATTCACCCACTATGCAATATACTTGCCTGAACTTCTTGAGTATGAGTAATTTTTCATCAAGTAAATGGTTGAAACCTGATAAAATGAAGCTCACACTTCAATCTCTCCAAAGTAGCAGTCAGTCTCTTCCATCAAATGCTCTAGATTGTTGGAAGTAAACGTACATGGAATCCAGATGGATTATTTTTTTTATTTGCGGAATCCATTCTATCTTCATTAAGACATAAGTGTTATTCCATGAACTACGTGGTTGGAAAATTATACAAACAAAGCCCAACCTTAATTCTTTACCAAGCGGCAATTATAGTCTCTCCTAGCAGGTGCTCTTGATTATTTAAACGACACCTACATGGATTTCACATTATTTTTGTTGATTTTAGGTTGCCATTATTCACACATTAAAAAAAAAGTAGGATTTTAATACATCTGGGTAGGACCAAAGCTTCTTATCATTGTCCCTCTTACTCGGGCAAAGTTAGATGTTCCCATGTTAAACCTAGGCCTTCGATTGTTAAAGTTGTAGGATGGGAACTTTTTTTGCCTGAAGGTACATTCAACCAACCTTGATTTCACAAATAAATATCTAATTGAAACTTTATATCCAAGCTTAATAGGCATTCGGAGATTGTCCTTTAGTTCTTCGATATAGAGGTTCTTCACAAATGAATCATCCTCTCTTATACCTACCCTTCTCATGGTTAGTTCCAGATATTGTGAATAATCCCTCACTTTCCAATTTTCTTGCCTCAACTTGCTTCAGTACAAATGTGGTTTCATCAATTACATGGTTGGAACATGATACAAACGTAGCTTAGTCTTCAATCTCTCCAAAGTAGCAGTCAGTGTCTTCAATCAAATGTTTTTTATTATTTGATGTACACGTACTTGGATTTTGAATGGATTGTTTTCGATTTGAGCAGCCATTCTATGTTCATTAAGACATAATTTCAAATTTGAATATGTCCAAAAGGGACCAAAGCTTCCTATCTCTTTTCCTCCTACTCAGCCAAAGTTTTAATATCCCGAGTCAAACCAAGACCTTTGATTGTTAAAGCCATAGGATGGGTTCTTTTTTAGCTTAATGGTACTTTTAACCAACCTATATTAAAAAATATTTCCCATATATATTTTACATTTAACATTAGTAGGCATTGGACATTCTCCCCTAGTCCAAAGAAATACAAGTTCTTCAAAAATACCTACCCTTCTCTCATCGTTGGTTGGAGATATTTTGAATATTTATCAATGGTTGGATTTCCTTGATTCTTATTCCTTGCTTATGTATTGGTGTTATTCTATGAAGTACATGGTTGGAAAATTATACAAACAAAGGCCAACCTTAATTCTTTCCCAAGCGGCAATTATAGTCTCTTCTAGCAGGTGCTCTTTATTATTTAAACGACACTTCCATGGATTTCACATTTATTTTTGTTAATTTTAGGTTTCCATTCTTCATACATTACAAAAAAATTAGGATTTGAATACATATGATAGGACAAAAGCTTCCTATCATTGGTCCTCTTACTCGGACAAAGTTAGATGTTCCCTTGTTAAACCTAAGCCTTCTATTGTTAAAGTTGTAGGATGTGAACTTTTATTGCCTGAAGGTACATTCAACCAACCTTGCTTTCACAAATAAATATCTAATTGGAACTTTATATCGAAGCTTAATAGGCATTCGGAGATTCTCCTTTAGTCCTTCGATATAGAGGTTCTTCACAAATTAATCATCCTCTCTCATACCTACCCCTCCCAAGGTTAGTTCCAGATATTGTGAATAATCACTCACGGTCCAATTTTCTTGCCTCAACTTGCTTGAGTACGAATGTGGTTTCATCAATTACATGGTTGGAATATGATATAAATGTAGCTCAGTCTTCAATCTCTCCAAAGTAGCAGTCAGTGTCTTCCATCAAATGCTCTCGATTATTTGAGGTACACGTACTTTGATTTTAAATGGATTGTTTTCCATTTGAGGCAGCCATTCTATGTTCATTAAGACATAATGTCAAATTTGAATATGTCGAAAAAGGACCAAACCTGCCTATCACTTTTCCTCTTACTCAGCCAAAGTTTGAATATCCCGAGTCAAACCAAGACCTTTGATTGTTAAAGGCATAGGATGAGTTCTTTTTTAGCTTAATGGTACTTTTAACCAACCTTTCTTAAAAAATATTTCCCCTATAGATATTACCTTTAAAATTAATAGGCATTGAACATTCTCCCCTAGTCCAAAGAAATACAAGTTATTCAAAAATACCAACCCTTATCTCACGGTTGGTTCAAGATAGTTTGAATATTAATCCATGGTGGGATTTCCTTAATTCTTATTGCTTGCTTACGTAAGAGTTTTATTCTATGAACTACAAGGTTGGAAAATTATACAAACAAAGCCCAACCTTAATTCTTTCCAAAGCGGCAATTATAGTCTTTTATAGCAGGTGCTCTTGATTATTTAAACGACACTTACTTGGATTTCACATTGATTTTTGTTGATTTTAGGTTTCCATTCTTCGTACATTACAAAAAAAGTCTGATTTGATTACATCTTGGTAGGACCAAAGCTTCCTATCATTGTCTACCATCAAGGTTCTCGATTATTTGAAGTAGACGTACTTGGATTTCGAATGGATTGATTTCGATTTGAGGCAGCCATTCTATGTTCATTAAGACATAATGTCAAATTTGAATATGTCCAAAAAGGACCAAAGCTGCCTATCACATTTCATGTTACTCAGCCAAAGTTTGAATATCCCGAGTCAAACCAAGACCTTTGATTGTTAAAGCCATAAGATGGGTTCTTTTTAGCTTAATGGTACTTTTAACCAACCTTTCTTAAAAAATATTTCCCCCATAGGTACATTACATTTAACATTAATAGGAATTGGACATTCTCCCCTAGTCCATAGAAATACAAGTTCTTTAAAAATACCAACCCCTCTCTCACGGTTGGTTCGAGATATTTTGAATATTAACCAATGGTGGGATTTCCTTGATTTATATTTCTTGCATACGTATGAGTGTTATTCTATGAAGTACATGGTTGGAAAATTATACAAACAAAGGCCAACCTTAATTCTTTCCCAAGCGGCAATTATAGTCTCTTCTAGCAGGTGCTCTTGATTATTTAAACGACCATTACACGGATTTCACATTGATTTTTGTTGATTTTAGGTTTCCATTCTTAATACATTACAAAAAAAAGTTGGATTTGAATACATCTGGGTAGGACCAAAGCTTCCTATCATTGTCTCTCTTACTCGGACAAAGTTAGTTGTTCCTATGTTAAACCTTGGCCTTCGATTGTTATAGTCGTAGGATGGGAACTTTTTTTGCCTAAAGGTACATTCAACCAAACTTGCTTTCACAAATAAATATGTAATTGAAACTTTATCGAAGCTTAATAGGCATAAGGAGATTCTCCTTTAGTCTTTCAATACACAGGTTCTTCACAAATGAATCATCATCTCGCATACCTACCCTTCTCATTATTAGTTCCAGATATTGCGAATATTCACTCAAGGTCTAATTTTCTTGCCTCAACTTGCTTGAGTATGAGTGTGTTTCATCAATTACATGGTTTGAACATGATACAAATGAAGCTCAGTCTTCAATCTCTCCAAAGTAGCAGTCATTGTCTACCATCAATGCTCTCGATTATTTGAAGTAGACGTACTTGGATTTCGAATGGATTGATTTCGATTTGAGGCAGCCATTCTATGGTCATTAAGACATAATGTCAAATTTGAATATGTCCAAAAAGGACAAAAGCTGCCTATCACCTTTCCTCTTACTCAGCCAAAGTTTGAATATCCCGAGTCAAACCAAGACCTTTGATTGTTAAAGCCATAAAATGGGTTCTTTTTTAGATTAATGGTACTTATAACCAACCTTTCCAAAAAAATATTTCCCCCATAGGTACATTACATTTAATATTAATAGGAAATTGACATTCTCCCCTAGTCCATAGAAATACAAGTTCTTCAAAAATACCAAACCTTCTCTAATGGTTGGTTCGGGATATTTTTAATATTTATCAATGGTGGGATTTCCTTGATTATCATTTCTTGCTTACGTATTAGTATTATTCTATGAAGTACATGGTTGGAAAATTATACAAACAAAGCCCAACCTTAATTCTTTCCCAAGCGGCAATTATAGTCTCTTCTAGCAGGTGCTCTTGATTATTTGAACGACACTTACATGGATTTCACATTGATTTTTGTTGATTTTAGGTTGCCATTCTTCATACATTTAAAGAAAAATTAGGATTTGAATACTTCTGGGTATGACCAAAGCTTCTTATCATTGTCCCTCTTACTCGGACAAAATTAGAGAATCACGTGTCGAACTATGCCTTTGATTGTTAGAGTTGTAGGATGGGGACTTTTTTGCCTAAATATACATTCAACCAACCTTGATTTTACCAATAATTCTCTGATTGAAACTTTATTTCGAAGCTTAATTTGCATTCAAATATTCTCCTTTAGTTCTTCGATAAAGAGGTTCGTCACAAATGCATCATCCTCTCGCATACCCACCCTTCTCATGGTTAGTTGTAGATATTGCAAATATTTACCCCCGGTGCAATTTCCTTACTACATATTTCTTACATATGAGTGGTTTTTCATCAAGCATGTGGTTTGTACATGATACAAATGAAGCTCAGTCTTCAATCTCTCCAAAGTTGTAGTCAGTCTCTTCCAACAATTGCTCTAGATTCTTTGAAGTACACTTGCTCTGATTTCAGATGGATTGTTGTTGATTTGCGGCAGCCAATATATCTACATTTAGATGTAAAGTCGGATTCGAATACGTTTGAAAAGGACCAAAGATTCCCATCACTTTTCCTTTTACTTAGGAGGAGTTAGAATATCCCGATTCAAACCAAGACCTTTGATTATTAAAGCCATAGAATGGGTTCTTTTTTGGCTTAATGGAACTTTCAACCAATCTTTCTTTCACAAATATGTCACTCATTGATATATTGTCTTCAAAAATACAAACCCTTCTCTCATGGTTGGTTCTAGATATTGCGATTATTCATCCATGGTAGGATTTCCTTGATTTGTATTGCTTGATTAAGTATGAGTCTTATTCCATCAACTACGTGGTTTGAACATAATACATATAAAGCTTGACCTTAATTCTTTCCTAGGTGGCAATTATAGCTCTTTTAGCAAGTTCTCTTGATTCTTTGAACCAAACTTACACGAATTTCACATTGATTTTTGTTGATTTGTGGTTTCCATGCTTTGTTCATTACAACTAAAAGTAAGATTTGAATACGTCTGGGTAGGACCAAAGCATCCTATCATTGTCCCCCTTAATCGGACAAAATTAGAAGATCTCCTCTCAAACCTAGGCCTTTGATTGTTAAAGTGGTAGGATGTGGACTTTTTCTACCTAAATATACATTTAACCAACCTTAATTTCACCAATAAGTCTCTCATTGAAACTATATTTCGAAGCTTAATTGGCAGTCAAATATTAGCCTCTAGTCCTTCAATAAAGAGGTTCATGACAAATGCACCATCCTCTCGCATACCTACCATTGTCATGGTTAGTTGTAGATATTGTAAATATTTACCCACGATGCAATTTCCTTGCTTCATATTTCTTACATATGATTGGTTTTTCATCAAGCATGTGGTTCGAATATAATACAAATGAAGCTCAGTCTTCAATCTCTCCAAAGTAGTAGTCAATCTCTTCCAACAAATGATCTAGATTCTTTGAAGTACACTTACTTGGATTTCGGATGGATTGTTGTTGATTTACGCCAGCCAATATATATTTATTTAGATGTAAATTCAGATTTGAATACATCGGAGAAGGACCAAAGATGCCCATCACTTTTCCTTTTACTAAGGTGGAGTTAAAATATCCCGAGTTAAACCAAGACCTTTCATTGTTAAAGACATAGAATGGCTTCTTTTTTGGCTTA